>ML736262.1:0-131304 GCA_009193595.1 Aspergillus bertholletiae
AAAACGTGTCCAATTATATTCGCAATTAATAACTTTTTTTAAATCTCCGTCCGATCTCAAAGTTGGATAAATTTTTTTTTTTTTTTTTCTCTTTCTTTCCTTTTTTCTTCTCCCTCTAGAACATGCCACAGATCACAAAATTATCGCTATAACTAACTACTTTTCCACACAAAACCCCGTGTTTTGTCCTGTTTGTATATAAATGGGCACCCAATGTCCATATGCAGGGTTGGGGCTTGGGGGATGGAGAGTGTACTAGGGTAGGGATCGGTGGAAGGTTAGTTTGTATGCGAAAATTAGTGTTGGTATGATCTTTGTTAGGTGCCTCCATGGGTGGTTGTGTGGTCATAGATTGCGAGACGTAATCACTTGTTTGTACCAGCAGCTAGTCCATTACCACTCTATGTCCTCTTTGGATACCATTCTATACGTAGGGCTAGCCTTAGGTGTCTAGGTTTCTATTTAGTCACGACTCTAATCCGTGAAGGGACGAAGTTCATGTTTTTGCCACTTGTCGGCTTGAATTAACGTTCGTTCATACTCTATAGAATTTTATAGCTGTTCTGTCTGATTTGATTAGCATATAGTAGAGCCGTAGTCCCGGCCAAGTCAACGCGGTCTGTGGGGAACGAATTCCGATCCAGTCCAACCGTCCCGCTATACAGGTCCGTCATGCCCAGCTCAAGTCCTCCTCAACACCAAGGCAATGTAGCCAAACAACCGGTAAACTGCAATGATGCCTATCAGAATACCGACCCACTTCCCCGTCCGGCCCGTCGCATACCCATACTCCTTCAGCACTCCGGTGCCCCGGATCATACACTGGTCCGCCAGGTCCGTCTGATACATACACTGGCACCCTGCGCCACACGAATACGTCCGCTCGCTAAACTCGTTGACCATCATACCTTGAAAGACATACGCCTGTGCCCACCGTTAGTTACACACGTTGCACCATGTGGAGTAGGGAAACGAGTAGGGTACCTGATAATCGATGTAATGGAAAACATATTTCCAGAACGGATTCAAGATGGTTGGCGAAACGAGGAACCCGCCCACGCTCATCCAGAGCCCGTTCGCAAACGCAACCAGCGCCAAGCTGATCACAAAATTGGGGAATATGGCGGTGACGAAAACGACGAGCGATTCAGCAGCGACAAGGTCCAGGAAGAGCCACATTACCCAGGTAAAGAATGCGGCACCGGTGGGACGAAAGTTGGAGAGCCAGTAGCTGACGATTGAAAAGAGGATGGAGATTATGACTGGTGAGAGCATTGTTAGCTGAATCTAAATGTGGATGTGGTGAGGAAAGGTGAAGTACATAGGTATGGCAGGCCGATGATGAAATTTGAGATGACGAAAGGCAGCGCGCCGTAGAGCCCATTCGCTCGTTCTTTGGTAAAGGTTGCCCGGTCTTCGAGGAAGGACGGGACATAGGCGACGGCCATAAAGCTCATGAAGGCGGAGCCGAAGAACTGACTTTCGTTAGAGACTGGAGGGGCAAAAAGGCTGGATGCTTACGATTGCGTTGATGAATGGTTGGATGTATTCCTGAGAGCTGTGGAGACGCAGCCACACCGTTCCCATCATGATGGCCAATCCTGGAGATCACATTAGCTCAGTGACAGGGAGAACGGCCAAGAGAGTTTTGTACCCAAATACATGACAATCCGAATCCCATAGGCTACCACATCGCGATAGCTCTTGATGAAGAGCCGATGCAGAAGAGACAGGGTGATGCGGGGGATACCTGGGCGGCCGAGTTCGTCAATGTTCACTGTGTTGATATCCTTTTCGTCGGCGCTCTGCGGTTGCTGGCTTAATGCGGCATACTGGGCGGATTGCGTCCATGCATTTTGGATCTTCTCGGCTTGGTCCTCGTGGACTGTGAAATCGGAGCTGACCGCATCCAACAGGTACTCGGCTGGGTTGGTATTTGGGGGAATCGGACAGCCGATGCTTTCGAAGTGGTTCGAGACCTCTGTAACGGGCCCGAAGTAGCATGTCTTTCCAGCTGAAAGAAGGAGAAGGTTGTCAAAGAGCTGGAATGTTGCTGTCGATGGCTGGTGGATACTCGCAATTATGATAAGCTTTAATTTGACGGGTTAGTCGTCCGTGCAGCACTGGTAACTCCCTTCCTAGAGCAACCTACATTGTTTGCGACCGCCAGTTTTTTGACGTACGAGATGACCTCGTAACTCGCCGTCGAATCCAATCCGCTGGTTGGCTCGTCGAGGAACAAGATCTTGGGACATGTGATCAGCTGGCTCGCGACGCTGACCCGTCGCTTTTGGCCTCCACTAATTCCTTTCCGAATGGGAGTGCCCACGAGTGTTGCGGCCTGGTTCTGGATTCCGAATGCGCTCAAGAGGGTCTGGATACGATGTGTCTTTTGAGATCTCGTCACCGATCTAACTTCTGTCAGCCCATGGATGCTCTGCCAAAGTGAGCCAGTTCGACGGAGTTCATACCCCGGCAGAGACAAGTCTGCAGCAAACTTCAATGTCTCTTGCACCGTTAGCGACCCGATCAATGCATCCTCCTGTTCGACATAGGACGTGATCCGGTTGAAGGTGTCGTTATCCAGCTTGGCTCCATTGACGTAGCACTCTCCGGCATTTTTGGCACCGGCAGAAGCGGTGCGGCGTGCCAGAACGTTCAAGAGGGTGGTCTTGCCGCAGCCGGAGGGGCCCATCAACGCGATCAGTTGGCCTGTGTTTTCCGTTAGCGTTCTTTTTTCCCGGTGTTATGCCGAATTCTGTAGGGGTGTACCATGGCGAGCAGTTCCACTGCAGCCTTCAATCAGATTGCGAGGTTGCTTAGTTCGTCTATCTTTCACTGTGACGGTCAGGTTCTCCCAGGCGAAGGATTGGACAGTGTTATTCATCAAAAACTGATGATCATTCTGCTCCAGATCAAGGGCATCTAGTGCCTTGGCTTGGTCGGATGCCATCGTGAACAGCCGCAGTGGGTAAAGGGTCCAGGGTCAGTGTTCTTAGCGAAACCAGGTGCAAGTAGCGATGGTGGATAACGGCCAGATTAATAGGAAATGGAATTCGGCGCTCAGGGCGGCGAGACCCCTGTCGGGGTCCAGGGAGAAGCAGGTCAGGTGTAGTCATTTTCAGTAATCTGGTGGGGGAAATGAATGACAAACAGACAGTCGCCGATATTCAGGTTGGATCGTCAGCGTTGCATTTGCTTAGACGAGTTGCTGCTACTACTAGGACTACTACTCGACTAGCAGCTGCTCCTAGTTAGCCGGACCGCAACTAGTGGCCGTAGCCTCAGGCTGCGGCCTACCAATCGGGCGTGCCCGAGGCCCAAAGGGTGATCCCCGAGAATGGGTACTCAAAAAAAACCCCCCCAAAAAAGTGGATAAACGCCGTTCGTTACGTAGCGTCTGATCTGCGTTCCATGGGACGAACAGATCTCCTCCCGAACATAAAATTTTATCGGCCCTGGGAAGGTCCCCGAGTCGTGCGAGAGAACGAGTGGTACAGGATGGCTTTTTGCAATGGATTGAGACTTCCATTGCCCCTTGGGCTTAGGGAGAGAAGAGAAAAAAAAAAGGGCGGGGAAGAACGGGCGGAAGAACGGGCGGATATTGCGTTCGTTCAGCTACTGTTTGTCACACCGAGCTGAGCCATTCAGCTCCCCCAGTTCCTGTTCACCCTCCTTTACTTTATGGTTATTGTATTATGTTATTTTTTGCTTTCCTTTAATTTATTTCAATATTTTCATTGCGTTTCGTTTTTCTGGGAGAGGGAAAAAGAGACTAAAGCGAAACCAGCAACCTGTATTATGCAAAGCCTGGGCACCCTGAATGGCACTGTGACAGTGACGAGAATGATGACAAAAGTGCAGATTTCGGTTGATCACGCTAAGCACTCCAGAGAGCCCCTCACAGGTATGATATTCAGTCCCTCAGAGCGGATACTACTACACTTTACTCTGTACACAGATTCTACCTCTTCGCGATGGAATTCCAGCCCGGAGTGATGTATAAATATAGTCCACCAATAACCTCGGGCCAAGTCAGCTTGCTGTGTGAGGTGTGCTGTCCATTCAAAAGCGTGACGAAAACTCTCCAACTTCATCATAATAGCTCCACATTATATGTCGTACATTGCACCGAACCCCTACCACGTGACATTGTAGTACTAGATCATCTTGTGGATACCGACACAGGTCTGGCATCAGAGGGGACGTCGAGATAATCTCACAGGTGGCGTAGATCGAAGGGACAAGGCTGCAGGATGCATCGACCCGGCAAAGGTAGCCCAGGGTTGGCTGGAACAACAGCCCTTCCGATCCACCAGCTCCATCACAAAAACAGGGATGATGTAAAAGTTGGAATCGGGGACTTACTGGGGGGGAAAGAGCCCGAGAGGACAAGGTAATCGGCGACAGTTAGTAGCGCCTCGGGAAATCAACCCTTGCCATAGCGGGCGCTGTCAAGCTTTGTAGACCCTACTTTTCTTCCTGTTTTTCTTAGTTTCTTTTTCCGTTTCTTTTCTTTTTTTGTCTTCCGGTTCTTGCAGATGTCCAGATCCACAAGCTCGAATCTAATCTCCGTGATACTACTTCCTTGTTTTCATGCAGGGCAGATTAGTCATTTCAAAGAGATCTAGATCGCTGAGGTCCCGTTCGTATCAGTCCTAGTACATGCACAGTATATGTCCCTCAGTAAAGTAGCAAGGGATGGCAACGCCTAAATTCTTAATAGATACATAACCCTCTCATTATATTGAATATCGACTTAAACCTTCTCTAAAAGCCTAGAGAGAACCATCCTGTTGGTGTAATCTTTAGTCTCGCCAAGGGTAGATGGAGATAGCCTATCATTGATAGGAGAAAAGCACACCTTGGGTTATATGTTCCTTGTCTCTGGTACTGTGATATCCTTGTTTATTTCCTAGAGAATCTTTATCCCAGAGGATGCGGTCCAGCCGCAAATAAAAAGAAAAGGGTTTGTTTCTTAGGTGTTGGGGCGATCTAACTGTATAGCAAAGTACATAGTAAAATATATAATATATAGAAAGAATTGTACGAGGAGTGGTGACGTGTTATACCACTTTGTATCTGGGAATCCATGTCAATGCAAAAAGCAGTTATATATTGCTTCTATACTATCTCCCTTTCTACCAGGGTGTCCCGGATTAGGTAGGAGATGCCCTACGTTAGCGCAATGGAGAGGAGCATGATTGACCTGAGTGATACGCTGCCGAAAGCTATCGCCATGATCCAGATGACCCATCGCCAGCCAAGGGCGCTGTTGGCCACATCTGCCAATGAAGCCGACTCACGGGATTTCCGGGCTTCAGCAGGAACTGGGCTCTCGTGGTAAGTCCTGGTTGGCTAGATAGAAAATGTAGCCCAATACCTGAAAGAAAACCGCCATTGGGTCTGTTAAAGTAGAGTGCCCGTATGTCCCTGGTCACGTCCTTTGAACATACTTAAAACACCAACGCATTACGCGGATTATGAAGGCCATTGACTTGGAAATAATAACATGCAAAATGGGTAAGAGCGATACATCTCCCATCCTGCCCGAACGAGAAAATGACCCTGATTTTTATTGTGCCGAGTAGGGGCGATGATGCATGACGGGGCGAGAAAGACATATGATAATAATGAAATCCAAACACACAACAAGATACAAAGGCTCGTATCAGTTCTAGCACCAATAGCTAACTGGAGCCATTCCGAGGATGTGATAATAGCACTCGGGCCTAGCGGTAAGCCAAGTAACCGTCAAGTTTTACTAACTGGAATCGGCACCGGCCGGATTACAGGGCAAGTGGTCTATCCCTGAACGCACCAAAATGAATAGTCGAGCATGTACGAGGCTATGATGACACCCAAAACTTCTCGATACGCCCGCAAAGAGACCCAATGTCGCAGGGCAACGTTGGAGGGTAGCTGCCCGGGTGAGGGACGTGACTGAGGTCGATATCTAGCCCATCCAGCCGGCCGTGGGGGAAGTCGTGGGATACGTCATCTAACCACAAAGATGTACCTGCTGTAACGTCGATAATGGTAGGATCAGAAGCAGCGTCGGTAAAATTCTCCAAAGTGGGAAAGTGATGGGGGGGGGGGGGGGGGTTGGATGTGGAAGCTAAAGACTTCATGCCGGAGACAATGTTGCAGTGCATATCCCAGGTTGTCGGCAAGGCTGAAGCTGGTCGGGGAAGGGGATGAGGAGTGAGCCATGCATGCTAGAAGGAAGCATCTCAGGTAAGTTTAATGGCAGATGCTTGCGGTAGTATAGTGTGCCAGGGCTGATCATGCATCTACGATTCCTCTTATAGGCGGCAGAAGCGTGCATCGCAGTGAAACGGGTAAAGGTTCTCAATATAGTACAAACGAAGAAACCAACACAATGAGCACACCAGCAGCTGACTGGATCGAGTACGGAATTCCGCAAGTCCTTCTATAAGCCCTAAGCTGCATAAACCACAATTAGATAAGCACGGAGTACATGGCTGACAGATTACACATGTTGGACACATCTAGTGCGCAAACGTTAACGGTTTCCCGAAATGGTAGGGTGCATGGTCTTCTGGGTCCCTCCTGCGTCTCAATTCCCCTCAGATCTATAGGAGCAATCAGTCTCGCCGGTCTTGTGCGAGGGTTTGAGCTCGATTAAGGGGAGCGATTGGGAGGGGTTGTTTTTGTTGTGCAATAACGCGAAGTCTAAAGTGTTCAAAGCACCCGCTCCCTACGGTTCATCTTATTCAATAGATTGTCTGGTGGACGTCCCTGATTGCTCAACTGAGACAGTCGATGATAGTGCTGCACGCAGCCGCGAATTTGGCAAGTAAGACGCAACCAGTGCCAATCCAGTGTTGATCATACTCCAGCACAGGAGGATTGTCAGGACTCTGGGTTCAATATTAGCCGGATATCATTACAGTGGGGGGCTAAATAGAGCTCACAATCGCCATCCGTCTGTGTTGCGTAACTCCCGTTTGTGATTTGCGCCTGAAAAAGCAGTCCGCCGTATTACCGCTGCTGCTAGAGATCTAGTATAAGACATCAGCGGCTCGGTTACTCCGTAGCGTATATCATTATCTGGTCGGCGGATAACACTTCAAGTTATCACGCATAGGGTAGCCAATGGTAGGGCTCTAGTGGCTGCTACCTTGGTTGCGCTCAGACAGGTGCGTATGTGCTGGTATTTTGAACAGCTGGAGTGTTGGCCGATGGAAAATATGGCATGATAGAGGCATATGACCGGAATTAGGGAAGAGATGGAATTAAAATGTGATTTTTCGGACGATATAACGTGACCTCAAAAGGATACGTGTGTAATATATCCACTCCCTAGCGAGCTTCAACCAGAAGGTGACAATAGGGGGCGACGTAGCCCGTATTTTGAGAACCAGCCGTCTGGCTGCCATGAGGATGCACGCCTATTGCTCGGTCTGCGAGGAGCAACTGCGCAGTAAAGAACGAGGCCAGGTAATAAGGATGAGCAAGACTACTGTAGGAGCGATTAGATGTGCGATTGAAGATATCATAAGCAGCTGAGTATTTGTTATAGGAAGGATATCAAACAAAACAACAAGGGTCATCAATAAGACACGTCATAGATGGAAGGGTACATCAACATCAAGATCCGCTGAGAACTACAACACGACATAAGAAGATGTAACATTTAGCTCACGCAGAAGATACAGGATCGAAACAACGACAATGGGGTATACCTCTCTCTGCCACAACTCATTTCTTCCAACTGACAACAGAGAACCAAACAGACGAAGAAACAAGAGGCTGCCAGAAAAAGATGTTACAAACGCTTAGGCATCATCAAAAACATCAAACAACAACATCAACATCACAACGTAGTAACGTAACATAAAAAACATCAATCATGCAGGTCATCAGAATCATACAATCATGTCGCCATGATGGACGTGATCGGTCAGAGCCTCAAACCCGCCCTTCTCTTTAGAATTTATACCCGAACAAGCCAAACCAGAAGAAAGAAAATCCGAACCCAAAATGCCTCCCATAACCAGAATCCTTTCGGCAACAAAATCATTGAACTTTTCCGCGGCGTTATCGTATCTTGTCTTTTTGTGATTTTCCTTTTCTTTAGTCCAAACAAACGCAGCCAACCCAGGAACGAGAAACGACAAACTTTTGGCTAACGACGTCTTTATCTAGAGCTCTCAAACGGGACCTTGGTAAATAAGAAATCAAAGATCACAAATACGAACGGAAGTGGGACCATTGTACCTGGTCAGAGGCAGGCTAGTATCGGCCACTGTAGGTCGACCGACTCGACCGCCGACTTGCGCGGTCAGACCGTCGGTCAGGACGAGCCCGCCGTGGGTCCTCTAGCTGTCTCTGAGCCACGCTTCCCGTGTAGTCAGAACCATTCGTCAGGTACTTCTTTGGTCGTTTCCCTTCGATGTTCAGTTCGACTGCACCAGCTTCACCCGTTCGGAGACTGATCTTCTTTCCGCCAACAGACTCTTGTGTAAAGCTCATCGTAACGCCATTCATCGTCATGACGATATTGTTGTCCTCCTCCGGCTTGGCGCCACTGCCGCTACCATTTTGGGTTCGTGCGTCGCTACCACGGCTGCTGTTCGAGCGGCTCTTCTGACTACCGCTGTCGCTCTCCGCACGAGACGCCTTAGACTTGTATAAGGCATCCTCCGTCAATGGTGTCGGAACTACTTTGCTGGAACGAGACGCCTGGTACTCCTCGGCAGACCTTTGCTTCTCCTCAATCTCGTCACTGTCCTCCTCCTCGTCCTCTTCATCATCGTCGCCATCATCGTACTCATAGACTGTCGGCCGTCGGCGACGGGGGTTTTCAACCGCAACTCGTGATGGGCGCGAGGATTCATGATAGGATGTAGAACGTCGGCTGTCTCGGATACCGCGGGCTCGCGCAGGGATCACAGTCTCCCGGGATGACCCTCGATACCCATATTCCGGCAAAGCATCTCGCATGTCGGACAAGTCCATCGAGCGAGACGGGTGGCGATCAGACGTGACCGATGGTGCAGTCACCGCTTTACGGTGGAGTTCTGGCCGTTTCTGTTTCTGGATAACGTGTGGCGCAGGCTTGTGCTTCACGGGCGGGGGCGGCATGCGGTAGTAGTCTTCATCTCGTTCATGGGAAGAATGGGAAGCAAGCCGTGGTCGGGGTGCGCGAGGTGGCCCGAGATCCAGGGACTCATCATCTTCATATGCCGAAGGCGGATCATAGTCGACGACGGGTGGCCCGTAAGTGGATCCGCGCCGTGCCCGTCCTTGGTCCCGCGTTCTGGAGGCCGACCGTTCCTGACGATCGGGCGGACCGTACTCAGACATAGCAAAATATGGAGACGGCTGGCCGTAGGGAGACGGAGCATACGCCGGTGCGTTGGTGTAGGCAGAGGAGGATGGAGGAGGTCCATGTTCGTAGCGACTCATATGGCTGGGAGGGTACATAACTCCTCCACCCATCCCGGGGATCATGCCATGAAAGCTCACTGGTCGGTTGTTGTTCGTATGGTAGGAATACGAGCGACCACTGTGAGGCCGGTTGCTGTGGGAGACATGGACGTCTTGGACGGCGGAAGGAGCATACCGCGGACCCTGTGGTGACGGGGGGGGATAGTCGTGGACGGAAGATGTGGCGGATGGCGACATATAATAAGGATAGTCGATGGTTCGTGGTTCAACCGGGGTCGAACCATGATACAACCCATGATCACATTCCCAACAGGTGCCAGGGAAGTGCCGCGTCTGGGAATTTTCCCGTCTGCGGGACCGCGATGGCGACCGCTGCATGGAGACGTGATGGTGACTCACAGCAGGATAGGTGCCAACTTGCATTTTCTCGTCCCAAGAAGGGCGAGCAGGTCGTTCTTTTGGACGGTCGTTGCGGTGGGATCGAACACGTTCGAGGTCGGCCCTCTTGGGCGTTGTGTCAATTTTAAGAGGGACAGGGTCTTTCCGGCCCGACGGGCCAGATTGGGTGCTGTTCACGGTGGCGGCTGTGCGACTAGAGTAGCCAGAATCGCTTGCAATATCGACTAGGGCTTCGCCGGCTAATCTGAGGTCCAGTTTCGAACGTTTAGCAGCGAGATTAGCGACTTGACGGGTGTCCGGGATGATAACATGAGCATCCTCGTCGTATTCCTCACAGAAGGCAGCATGAGGAACTTTTCCAGTCATGACTCTGGACGGCCAAGGCCCAGGTTGGGACCCTAAAGGGGGGTGAGGGGGGAAGGGGGGGCTGGTTTGGGAAAGGTGCAGTGTGGATGACGTGAAACGTGGTGATCCAAACAGGGCTTCGCTTGTAGATTAGGTACAGCAGCCAGTGCTGCTGCTCATCCGAATGACTCAAAATATTTTTAGTCGCCTCCCACTTCTGCCCTTTTTTCGGTTTTTTTTTTTAAAAAAAATAAAAAATTGTTGTTGGGTGCCTGTTCAATCGCTTCTTTCTTCCCCTATCGTTGTTCCCGGTCCCGCTCTTCCCTGCGATACTTCTCCCTCCCCGGTTAGATCGCTCTACCGGTAGCCCACTCTCTATGGTAGTGTCAAAGATGGAGCAAAGCCTGCAGATCAATGAAGTAATAGTTCGATGGCAGCGCGTCTAGATTGCTGTATGTCAACGACGAGCAGTGGATGCGATGTGGCAGTCGTCGTCCTTCGCATGCAAAGTATCCATCGAAAAAAAAAAAAAAAGAAAAGCAAAAAAAAAAGAAAAATCACTAAAAAAGTGTCGGCAGTAAGCTAATTTGGCAGCAGAACTGTGGATGGTGGGAAAGGTAAGCAGCTGGTTGGAGAGTGGGTGAAGACAGCGTGCGTGGGTCAAAGGATGGAAACAGAGAGGAAGACCGAAGAGGAGTCAAGAGGAGAAAAGTGCGCTGCAGTGTCGCTCTGGCAGACGGTGAGTGGAGGACCGAGAGACGAAAAACGGACGGGGCTGCAGTACGCAAATGCAGAAAAGGAAGAAGTGTCACCGGCGAGGGTCTGGTTGGTGAAGGATGAAAGACAATCAATGATGAATGGAGGAGTGATTCTGCGCCTGACGAAAGGCACAACAAGGTGGGGTTAATAGTGGGGATTGGGAGATAAAAAAGACAGACAAACCAGGCAGGAAAATTTTAATCTGGCAGCAGAGAACACGATGCTTAAGGAAAGAAAACAACTCCAAGAGATGACCCAATCCAGATACAGTACTGGATTCAGAATCAATCAACCAACACTACAATAGAACAGGCGAACGGACTGGATAGGAATGAAAGCAACAAGTCGAGAAAGAAGAAGGGTGGGCGATCGCCACATGAAATGGGACGAAAGGCGATGGTTTTAAGTTCGGGGGTCGTGACCACCGGAAGAAATTGTAAAGAAATTCAAAATTCAAATAACAGAAATTTGGCGATTCAACACCAAGATTCGTCCTGAATCGGAATCTCTCTAGGGGAAATTATGATCATTACGAATCTTTCCTCCTTGATGATTTACTTTTGTTTTTTTATTTAATTTTATTTAAATAATAATAGTAATAATAGTGATAATCGTAATCACCATAATAGTGCTAATATGAATGTTTTTTTGTTTGTTCTTTTCCCTTCGAGTTGATCTACAGAGTACATTGCGATTTGGTTTTATTAAAATGAGATTGATGTGTGAACGGTTGAGAAAAACCAACAATCAATCGATCAGTCAATCAATCAATCAATCAATTCACAGTACAAGTGATCAAATCATACTAATAATAATATTAGTAGCAGATGGAGAGAATTATCTGTAAGGTGAGATTTTCTAATGAACATGAACTGTTGAGCAAATGGAAGAAAGAAAGTCGGAACGGAAAGTGGGGAATGTGGAGACACAGTCCAAACCCACTGGTGCGATTGATGCCTGATCAACTGTTCTATTTGCTGATATATTACCCGTTCTGATGGAAGAAGTTGACATCCATACCTAACTTACATACATACCCGTGACCGGAAGATGTATGTATATCGTAGTAGTAGTCGGTCGTAGCGTAGTACCCTGACTACTAGTAGCATATCAACAGGTCTTGGGTTGTTCCAGCAAAGTCAAAATAAGTGAAGATCCATCCTTACTTCCATGTTGGATTTTCTTCTTCAGCGCCACTGGAACCATACCAAGTTGTACAGACGACTGCAGATACGCTGCCATTCATTCATTGACGTATTAAAACCGTCGGATTTGGATACAGCAGGGGGTCGGGATGTTGCGTATCATCTAAGAATATACC
Organism: Aspergillus bertholletiae; assembly: GCA_009193595.1. Classification (NCBI taxonomy): domain Eukaryota; kingdom Fungi; phylum Ascomycota; class Eurotiomycetes; order Eurotiales; family Aspergillaceae; genus Aspergillus; species Aspergillus bertholletiae. Next base: position 12,242 of record ML736262.1, read on the forward strand.
CACAGGCCAACGATATTTTTCCTTTCCTTTCTTGTAAGTTTTCTGATTCAAGTTTGTTGTTGTCAGGCCCCAGCCCACTATACTACCATCCTAACTAGGAACCGTGGTTCTCAACAGACCCAATCCATGGAAGCGGGACAAAGACAACCATCTTTGAACTGTAGTATATACCGACGACTAGTCTCACCTTCAGGGTACCTAACCTATGCTACCTATTCTTTCCACCCCTATCATCTTTTATCAAATTATATGTTTTCCGATCCCCTCCAAATTATTAGCGAACACACGGCTAAACCTATTGCCACCATCATTCCTCCAGTTATCTATGTAGAACCTCACCTCAGCCGGCACGATAATTTCACTCCGCAGTCGCTGCCCAAAACCTCGGAGGCTGCAAAGGTAGCGGCCCAATCATAATGTATCGCCTCCACTGAGGCATATTTTGTAGAGAAGAAAATGTGATTAATTAAAGGGGAAAATATTTTTATTTTTGTTTTCATTTTTTTTTTCCTGCGCTATCCGGAATATTGTCAGCGCAAAATATTGTGACTGGAGGGGCAGAATCTGCAGAATCAGCAATTGGTTTCTCACTCTCCATCATCCTGCATTTGGGTCCTAGCCTTGATTGGTATTCAAACCCCACTTATTATTTTGTTTTCTGATGATATATACTCTGTGCCCTATTTCCTTCCAACCATCTACCCGCCAGGTCTTTCGGTGGAGCAACCGGTGTATGAACAGCATGGAAGCACGCTAGAAAACTATTCTTGATAAATGTCGATCCGAGTGCACAAGAACTTGGTTGACCACAATCAAAATGTTTGATCTTTGTTTCAAGACTTAACAAATAGTCGTCTGCCTCGGGCCACTCTCACCCGATACTTCTGTCAACTCATCCAAAAGTTCTCTACAAGGGGTGCTGGGGACGGGCTCGGGGCACACGACCATAGCATCGTATTTGACGATGACGTCTGATTGTGAGTAGTTCAAATCCTAGGATTTTGGGCACTAACTGGGCTCACTTGTCACATTCTCTCACAGTCATGGACTCGGGCTGGAGACTTTCGAATAACAAATGTTATTCTAAAGGGTCGACTTGATAATGAGTCATCTGACTAGAAGTAAGGGATGGATGTATTTTGGCAATCAACTGCATGAGTCTCATGAGTCTCATGCAGCCGATGGCTTAATTCTCGCATTCCCATGGGTTTTGCTGTCACGGTTGTATGAAACCTATCGCGGCACATTCGCAATAACAGACTAGGATGTGCATTTTAAATCAGCCGACTGTCCTGGATCATTTCCCAGCTGAGGCTGAGTGGATCCAACCTTATCCCAAGCCTTGCATCATGCCGTCTCTTTGAGAGCCACTCCCTTACCAATTAACTGGCTCAAGAAGCACAGTGCTTCGGGACCAGGGTGCTGCTTTTTCAACCAGACAGAGCTTTCATTTAGCAACGGAACCGATGGGTTCAGTCACTGCAAAATCCTTTATCAGTTGCACGATGCCAAGTGACAGTTACTCGCTCTCATATCGCTAGTATTGATGCCCAATGTCCGAAATCTCTGGATTATCTCCCGTAGCATATCTACCATTAGCGATACGCAGGGGGGGGATGTTCAATGATATCACTATGCCGTTGTAGTCACTCTACGCCATCTGCAGGTTTCCGCGCAGGTTTGGACGCGGGGTCCCGAACTCGCAGTTTCCTAGTAGTTGTAGAAACTTTCATGTCTCCGATCGCGGTTCTAGGGGAGTTTCCGTCCCGATGATTGTATGCGATGGCCCTTCGGGTAGCAGCATAGTGTACAGCAAGGATTATCAAAAACGCGCTAGTAGCAGAAATATTGCTAATTTGCTGATTTTAAATGGCTAGGACCGTTAATAGGGCCCTCTCTTCCTGTTCTACCCTCAATTTTGATGATCGAGTCATCTTTAGTGATATAACTGTTGAATAGCTTCAAATAGTGAGGCGTGTCGGAAACGCGTGTGGTGATCACTCACTTGTAGTGGCCGCCCAGTCGCCAATGACGGCTTTTGGTGACTTTTCTTTTCTTTTTTTTTTTTTGGAAAAAAAGGTGCAAGAAAAATGAAATCCAGCCAACTAATAATCTTAATTTGCTAACTACTAAGCATCTCCAAGTTTTTTTTATCTTTTCTATTCTATAGAACTAATATTCTGATCAAAATACAGGCTCCGGCAGGAAGGACGAGCTACTGGCATTACGCGCACAGTCTATATACGTTCAAGTCAATAAGGCATTCTATCGGGGTAGATTACAAATGAGGAGACGGCTAAGTTAGGACATCCTAAGCATTATTTTACAAGGATTTTGAAGATGAAAGGCCCAGCCGCTATTGGAAATATCGTAAGATTATTCACCCACCGCTTTAAGAAACAATTCAACTAGTTAGGTATTCACCGCCGCCTACTAATGAGCAGTTTTTGTTATAACTTGTAGTTCAGACGCTATGATTTGTCTTACGAGTGCCTCCGTCCTCAGTTGAGTATTTCTATGAAGCATCAGGCTTAACAAAGTTCCTTGTAAGAGGCACGATCCTGAGGTTCGCGCCTCAGAAAGTCTCTCAATCATATCTAGGCTCTCTTCCTTCTCAAGAACAGTGTATCGGTATCTCCAGTCCTCTCGATAATTCACAGAGTCGTTTTGAACAAGGTATAGACCAAATCCGTGGAATACACTTTCGAGTTAGTTATGTCATGACTTTTAGTAATCAGGTCAATGCTCGGGTTAAACGAGTGAATCTTACAAAGAATAACCGTAGCACCCCGCATCATATTCCCCGAGCAAAGGTTGAAAACGTGCTTTCCCGTGGCCCCAATAGTAACAACCCGAGCCGTCCGGTGGTAGAATCTCAGCCAGAAGGCTATCATATTTTGCCGAGATGTCTAATCCCTCAATCATGTGGTGGTTATCTGGCTCCTGGATTACCATATCAAAAATACAAATGCAACTGGTGCAGATGGAACAATGCGGCGTTTATATGTTTAGCCGTTTGAAGGCTCTCAATCATTGTGTCGGGCATATGCTCTTGAGGCTGAGGTTCCCATTCTACTCGTTCATTCCAGTAGCCAAAATATTCCAAGATATGAGTAGTGCCTGCTTAATGACCGCAGGGCAGATGGTATCTAGCACTAGTTCTCAAATATTTATCTAGAGGCTTCGCCAAAGTCCTCCTCTGTTTCTGTACCGTGGAAATGCGCATAAGTTGTCTTCGACACAAGGCCATGGATTCTATGACCTAGCTCATGGAACAAGATGAGAACTTCGTCGTGTTTCAGAAGACAGGGGTTTCAGTACTAAGCTTGGGGAAGGTAGACACTAACACTATGGCAGGAAACTGGCATGTACCGTTTTCTTGGATGAAGCCCTACGGGAAGTAGGTCAGTTTTTTTTTATCTATACAAATATGTAAAGGTTCTAACAGGCGGGTATCAGGTTAAAATTAGCCGCATTTGCATGTTTACCGTCTCGAAGGAACGGTCCATATAAAGATACACTCAAGGTTGGCCTTCTTAAGTTGCTTTAACTTCTCGACTTCTCGACTTCTCTCTTAACTACAGGATTTGATTCGCATTACTACCTTATGCCAAGATATTTTCTGATAGGCCCGTCGTTCTTGAAGCTTATATACACATGCATATTTAAAGCGATATCTCGCTGTTCAATAATTTGAGTTTTATTTTTATTTTTAATTTCATTTTCTTGTTTCTGCTCCATTTTTCTCATCATTTTGGTTTTTAGTCAAGTGCTATTATCTCCGCTCCCCAATCTCTGTTCGCTTGCTCGTCTTCAGCATACGCTTCCCTAAAATGTGTTTCTCGATCTATATCATAAGGATGTTGGGTACAGAAGATAAGCAGACCACTTGTTTCGTGGACTCAGGGTCACAAGTAAATATTCTTTGCTTAGTTCAATAGTTTATAATATCTGATGCAAACATCGTTAATAGAAATTTTACCTCCAGAAATATAATTTTTAACTGAGATGGTGTGACGATAGCTAAGATATCTCCTGATATTATGAAATTCGGATCCCATGTCACGTCCAACAAGGCAAAAACATGATATTTGTTAAATAAAAAACTGAAGCTATACCTACCGGCATCAAAGGTCTTTGCCTGCTACTCTTATGGCCCAATATATCAGGATATCAAAGACTACAATAGTCTGTTCGATACTTAGATATTCAATTCATAACCTATGTTGAGCGTCAGAGCCTTGATAAGTTTAGGGACTTATAATAACATTACAAAAAGTAATACCACTAGTGAACTGAAAGGTTTCTTCAGCCAGCTTCACCAAACCAGCAACGGAAACTACATCAGTTCACCTGGTCTTAACCCCGTTCCTAATCCAATTTTAAGAGTCGTTATACTAAGGGTTTGTAATATCTACGCCAGGAAATCCGAAAATACTACTAGATAAGGACCTTTTGATCCTGAATAGGACTTTAATAACATAACAACCGAGGCATATCAATTACGGGTACCAAAGTACCGCATCAGGGGCTTCTTAGCTGCTATACTTTTACAAAAGTATTACAAAATTGTTTTCGCCCACGGAGACCTATGCCTTCAGAATATCATGGTCCATAATAGACATGTCAGTAGGATTTTAGACTGAGAATTTAATAGCTGATATCCAGAATACTGGAAGTTCTCAAAAGCTCTTTATATTTGGAAGTGAAAAATAATTCGACTGGCTACCTCATATGGGTTCTTCAACCCTACTATGCCAGGGCCTGACGCACAAATAAAGCATGGAAAAGAAAAAAAGGAGGCAGTTTAAACTGTATAGGTACCTAAAAGAGATGCTACTGGGAATACGGACGCAAGCATCTACGATTTACAAGAACGAGGTATAAAATGATGATACTGAATTAGAGCAAAAGCAGCAGGTTGTCCCGATGGGCTCAACATAGGCGCCAGTATATACATTTGGCTTAGTTGTACAATTGGAGATCACTCATAGTTGTGCTCTTCTCAGTTTCAACTCAGCATCAAAAACTGGTGGTATAAAAGCACGGAAACACTAGGTAAGCACTGGGCAAATTTGACCTATATAGACACTACAAACTATTAAAGCGGCAGTGTCAGTTAACTAGTTAGTTAAGTAACTCGTTAGATAAGATAAGAAGCGATGACTAAGCAGGTTACCGGACCAACGCGATCGCCCAAACAAAAGAAGAGCGTCATTCCCCAGCCTCTCGATTTACTCCAACCACCGCAATTTTAGACAGCGATCGATCTGTTTCTGCTAAGTCCTGTGTGATTCTCTCCTCTTACATGCTAATCGATAATTAAATGTCCATTAATACAGGAAGCAAGCAGTACACGAATACCTTCCAACATATCGCCTATCTACTCTACGATACCGGTCGAGCCCTATCTACGATAGTGGGCCATTAGGCTAAGAATTCCGCCATTCCTGCCCTCTCCAGCGGAGAGTCCATCTACGTTCCTGTGCAATCTGGAATGTTATATCTTCCCATCGAACATACCAACTGATCGCATCGGAGTTCCGTCTTGAGCTACGTGCTCTTGACAGCTCTCTTCGCCCGACATGCCTCCAGTTATACAAGTGGGGCATGGCTTCCCCAGCATTCTAACAGCCGACAATAATGACGTGCTCAGTGATATCCAACCATCATCCGAGGTAAAAGCTCTCACCGACCGATCAGTGACAGCGTCACTTGCGGGAAAGCCTCATGCCCTTCTAGCACGAGGTGACTCGAAATATGTCCCCGGTGACGGTGCAGTGGATCCGCATAAGATCAACATGCAGGGTCTGCTGGCGCTTTTTGCCCTCATCGGAGCTGCATTCGTTCTCGCCGCAATCTGGTTCTTCTTCTGGGCCAAGAACGGTGGATTCATCTGGCGAAAGGGAGATTGGGAGGACTACAAGTCCACAGTTCTACGACGCAAGGGACCCGACGGCGAAACACTAAGCAATGCGACAAAGAGTACTAAGCTGGGCGGTGGCAGTGTCGTTGGCAAACGGTACGATGATGATGGCTACACTGTCTCAGGATATACCGACACGGCGACAGAAATAACAGAGAAAGACGGACCGAGGCGAAAGCGCGGGCTTAGAGAGAAACTGCTTGGGCGACACAGGAACGAGCGATATGAAAACGAGGCAGACGAGGATGTGCGCGCGTACCGTAAAGAGAAACCAGCTCGAATTGGTGGTATTAATGCCGAGGCCGACGGAACCTACTACGGCAGTGACTACGACACTTCCAATCCACCCAGCAACTACCAGCAGAGCGAGATGAGCCAAGTTCGCGATTACGCCTACGAGCCAAGCCGTCACAAGAGCACGCGCCGTGATTTCTCTTTCACCCCAGGAACCGAAGAAGTCCTCAGCCAGCCTCCAACAGAACACCACCGCATCCGTGAACCCTCTACTCGCCGCCATAATCGTCGTCGCGAAAGGCGACATCATCCACCTCCAACATCGTCATCGCGCCAGAGCAGCCCCCGCAAGCGTGACAGACGATCCATGCCGGGTCATTACACTGAACCGCTTGACTTTTCTTCCGCTCCTTCGCGCTCTGATTACCAGTACTCGAATGTTGATACGGAGGATTCTGGAACCAAGAGCTACCATCACCCGATTCCCGGATTGAGCAAGGGATACCGTCGTGATGGAGGACGAAGCCGTCGCCGTGATAGTCTTAGCGATAGTGATGGCGATGAAACTCGCTACTCGTGAGGTCTAGAATTCTTTGATCTCCAGAGCTTTCACGAGTCAAAATCTATTGGTGAATGTAAATAATATGCTGTTTTGTTTTTTTTTTTTAAGTTTCATTTCAAATTTGACAAGCGCACGGAATATGAATGGGATGGACATAGGAATATCGGGAACTCTGTTTATGTTATGAGTGGTACGGACACGGCTATGGTTAATGGAACTCAACGAAATCAATGGATCAAAGGAAATCAATACAATCAAGGGCATTCTATTTGTGTGTTTTATATATCGGAACGCTTTACAGCCTCACCTTTCGAACATATGAGAAACCAGATCTGTAAGGACTAACTGGTAGAACGATTGTAGTGGGCTATGACACCCTTGAAATGCTAAAGACACATCTAGAATAAGAAATGAAGGTCCCAAATCGTTACATGCAAGAGAATAAATGAAAGCCCCGCAGATAATTTAGCAGACGCCAATGATCCCAATCTACCGACATATAGTACAACGTGCCGAGCCTGAAATCAACGCAAAGAACGATCCGAGATGGTAGTAAATAGGAAGTGACCCGAGGACCGAAGAGTGAGAACGTAGCGCCAGATATAGCCACCAAGACGAAATTGAAAAAGAAAGAATAAGAAAAGAATAAATGTGGCATGATGAGAAAGAATGGGGGGGAAAGTAAAATAAAATAACTGGAGGGTAATGCGGCCGGCCTATGTCATTCAACGTCCCTTCTCAAATCGAATGGCTCCCGGAAACTGTATCCCTGGCACTTCCAGGCTGCTGAACGCTCATATCACTGGTGGCCGGTGGGGGTGGAGGAGGCCTAGTGGCCTCATCCTCAAACCACTGTTTCAGCGACAGCTGACTGACTTTCCTATCATCGTAGCCCCGATCACGGAGGCTTCTGATCTCGGGGAGGGACCGGAAATTGCTAATCTCGATGGTTGATTGTCGAAGCCGGTGGAGAAGCCATTTGTTGACGAATTCATTCTGGCTGACCTTCTCCTCTATCGGATTAAAGGGAGAGGTGTCCTCTTCCGTGGAGGCCTTCAGTGGATCCTGCGGTTGATTGGCAGGATCAGCTGGATAAAGTTCATATATGAAATCACGGCCCCTGATGTACTCATATGTTAGATGCCCTTTTTCAAAACAGATTGTCCGCAGTTGATTCATTCTCAGTTGAAAACGGCATAATTCGTCGCAAATCTGTTTCCTTTCTTCTTCATAGGTGCAAAGAAACTCCGTAGATTCATCGTCCATGGGTAGATTGAGGGATTCTCGTTCTGCTTTCTTGTTCTGAATGAATAGCCAATCTTTGTCTATCTCTGCCAAACGCTCTTGGACTAGGCGTACGTCGGCCACGCAGGACAAATAAGCCGCTACATCGGGGGTGTCATCCGGGGCTGAGCTGGTGCTTGACCCCACGCTATCCAAATTATCATGGTCTATTAGGGACGAGCCATCGGGCGCTGAGTGGTAACGGTCATGCGATAAATTGGCAAAGTTTTCCATGGCCTCGATGAGCGCGTACTCATCCCGCTCTAGCTCACTCTCTGCCCTATTGTATTCCACTTCCATATCCGAATATACTCCAGTGGCGGCAATAAGAGCTTCATTGGTCTGAAGCAAAGATGGAACGCTTGTCAGAGTATTTTGGGCCACAGTAATATGTGTGATGAACTGGGCTCTGATATCGGCCTCTTCTTCCCTCTTGAACCTTAGAGCCGTGCGTAGTTCTTGTACTTCAGATCTTTTCAAGACCAGTTTATCCTGCAGGGATAGTAATTTCTTGTTGGCACTGAATATCTTAGCAATATACGCAGGATCGGGGCTATCTGGCACAGTCTGATGTTCCTGTGGGTGTTTAGATCTGTCTGGAAGTGGAAAACCAGTATTGGCGCCCTTACTAGCTTCATTCTCGAACAGATTTGGAGGGGAGTTAAAACTGGATGAATCCTCGTGAAGATGGGACAGGGGCTCCTTAACCTCAACATGGCACCTAGGAGAGGAGGGATTTTTGGTAGGAATGAACGGCTCCGGTCCTCTTTCCAAATTCAATCCATGTGGACTCTCTGAAGAAGTCGGTGAGGGCGTTGCAACAGGACGCGTTGCTGCCCCGGGCATCTTTAGCATTTCCGCAGACAATGGTTGCGTATAGCACTTGTCATTCTGATCCTGGTGGGAAATAACACATATGCAATGTGAGTAATAATTAATTGCGTAGCGAGCAGAAGCATTTCAAGGTAAGAAGAGGCACAAGAATTCATGGCTGTTACTGGGATTTTATAGTATACTCCGACGTACAAATAATGGAAACTCACCGTTTCATTTTGCTGGGACGAAGAATGCCAATTCCATCGCAAAAATTTGCGGACACTCTCTGCCACGTTTGGCATGTTCTCAGGTATTTTCCACGGGATCATGGCGGGAAAAAACACCGTTTCAGGTAAAATCGCACCCAAAGACTTCATCCACCACGGGACGGGCCGCGGCTGTATTAAATCATTTGTCGAGGTCGGTGATTTCTCTCTCTCTCTCTTGTTATTTTTTTTTCTTTCTTTTTTATTTATTTATTTATTATTTTTTCCCCTCTTGCGGTGTTGTCCGCGCCTCGGCTTAAGTTCCTCTTTGTGGTTTTGTTTCTTCTTTTCGTTTATTTGTTTGGCTATTGCTTCTTTTCTGCGTGGATTTGACTCAGCGAAAGACGCGCTCCTCTATGACACGTCTTCTGGATAAATCCGAGATCAGCAAACAAAAGCGCTGTGCAACCTTCCAGCGAATCCATACGCAGAGCCTAGGGGGATTAGATATGGATGGATGGTTGCATCGGAAACCCCCATCTCCAAAACGATGATCCCTACATCTGGTAGATTAGCGGATGACGACACCCATTTAACCACGTTTCATTCCTTCAGTTCCGGATTAACGGTGAGACTGACTCGTATATACGGGTTGGAATGGTGACTGGCCCGCAACCGGTGTTGGTTAGTGACCCATGACTAGAGTATTAGACTGCCGCTAGAAAAATATGAACGAAGGATCTATTGGCGCTTCAGACTGACCCTCCATATCTCCGGCGGGGAACCAGCACCAAAAAAAGCACTGAGAGTACTATCGAGCGGTCGGGGAACCCAACTGTAAAGATGATGACCAACCGGGGCTCGGAATTTATCAAAACCTCCCATCCTTGTGAAGGTGCCCTCTCTATTTTCTATTATTCTTTTTCTAGCTGAGCGTCAGGTGCATCCATGTCTGCGACTCAGCGTGTGCCAACAAAGACCCAGCGGCATATGGCGTGCAGCTCAACTCAACAGCGACAGGGAATGCACTACGAATTCCATCGGAATGGCTCTGGGTGGGCAGAGCACTAGAAACAAGAGCCGCATATATTCTCTTGCCATTCTAAGTGTCCAACGAAAATGAATGACCGTACTGCTCCGACCAAGCACCATTTATAGTCCCAGCCCCGTCGGATTATTGTCATCTGGATGCCAGGGTCTCAACTCTCCCGATTACGCTGGTTCAAAAAACCCCAGGCTTGACTCCCCCACCCATATTGTGTCTTATGTGTGGCCTTGGAATGCTACAATCATGCCTTCCAACCAGGACCAAGGCAGAGAATCGACCCACCGCCGTCATAGCGGTAAGGAGGCCTGTGCTTGACTCCTCCTACTTGCAGCATCTCACTAAAAACATCACTTAGGAGCTCCCAGTTTTCCACGTGAAGGCCGTGATTTGAATAACCAAGTCTCAGCCACAAGGGAGTATGACAGCTTAATGCAACTTGCTTAGGTAGACAAGTTGCTGATGCCTAGTGCTAGAGCACTACCACGTTCTCAACCAATACCACCGTTGCCCGAACATGTAGCTTCTCCGAGATATCAGGGTAACCCTAACCTGCCAGTCCTAGCTCCTAATGAGCAGTATCCACGGTCAATGTGAGTCAGATAGTTGTGAAATCCATAAAAGCGATACTCTTTTCTTAATGGCTGATGGGAGCTAACAATCTAGGGCTACCCATCCTGGCAATTACTACACCCTCGAGCAGAGCCCCTTCCAGCCTCAATCAGCGCATGCTAATATATCTCATCCTGGCCATATCCCACCTTACTCGAGTAGCCATGGCATCGGGAGTGGTCGAGGATCCTATTTCGGTAGCCCACCCCATCCACAAGGCACGATGCATGCGCCTTCAAATACAACAAGTGGGCCTTCCCCTAGCTATACCAGAGGGACTACAGGGTATACATCAGATGCCAATACCATGAGTGTAAGTGTAGAAGAAATAAAAGCAGACGCGAGATTAAATATTGACGTACATCACAGAATGGGCAATTCTCTCACCGATATATTGGTCCACCTATCACTTCTGGTCCTACCGTTCAACCGCTTAACATTCGTACGTCTTAACATTGGATGAGCTTCTCAGAATTCACAAGAGTAAGGGCTGATTATACCCTAGGTTATGAAATCCAGAACCGGAGGTTTTTCAAAGTTGGAAGGGTACGGCTGTCTCTCCCGAACTAAGCCCTTGTCTCTGTCACCTAACAAAATATACAGGTGTTTGCAGTTGTTTGGCACGAGGGGATGGGGAACACAGCGCCTTTTAACGGACACACAAGAAGCGTTGCCACCAGAAGCGTTGCAAGTGATCGTGAATGGGTAAATATAGGTATCGACAGAAGTAGGTTCGACACACCGATCTACACTGATATCCGCCGCATGGTGGTCTTCAAGGAGCAGGCTCAGTGTGCTTGGTGCTTGTAAGTAGTTAAGGGGGCAATCATATCTGGCAACATATACTTATCCTATTTTATTAGCCCGGTGCATACCTACGGCCGTCAAGGAGTCGCCAAAGAGAGTGTGGATCCCACGAAACATGCCGTCATTTATATGGAAGGTGGACAACCTCAGTATGGTCGTAACGAGCCAAGAATGACCAAAGAGCCGATAGAGGTGACCCCTAGTGAGAATGAGAAACTGCACGCCATGTCTCGATTGAACTTTGGTAAAATTTATACTGTCGAACACCACCAAAGAGTTCTTCCAGTTGGAAAAATCAGCGAAAACTCCTTGGCCAAGTTCCTTTCATACGCGAGAAGGGAAACCGAGGTTGGTTATTAGAGAGCCTCGAATGAGAAACCTAACATGACATTATGTGTCAAAGTCCGCTTTGTCTTTGCTCTTCTTATTATTTTGGCTATGTTCATTGATTTTTTGCGACTCCTTCGAAAGTCACAGTTGTTGGCCCCCTTCGCCAAACGTATGCCCTTGTTGGAATAGTCAGTCCACTGATATGTTTTCCAGAGATACTATTGTTGTATCGTTTCTTCCTCTTAATACGCTTCCCATTGCTATGCACAGCATCTTAAAGGAACTTTATGACATATTACGATATTTACGATGAGAGTGCACCGTCTGTTAGAACAATCGTTGATTCATCAAGTGTGCTCTAAACGTTAGTATAATAGTATTTACTTGCGCAAACATCCTTCTTCAGTGTTGAAATATATTTCTCTAAAATCACCCTTCCCTAAGTACTAGTAGCCAATAATTGCCAGAATAGCGACCATACATGGGATACGTATTATTTTGCAGTCTGAATCCATGATCATAAAATGGGATTGAGGGTTGGAGCAGTATGTTCAAAGATGGGGAAAAGCAACTTGGGCAGGCAATGTTTATAATTTTCCAAATCGATAACGATAATAAGGTTCTGTAGCGGTGGGGCCGAAAAGAAAATACTGCCACTCAAAGTCTCACCGCCCGACAGATTTTCTGAACCGCCCGATGAGGAAAACTTTCAAGCAGGCATCCTCACCACCTCAGAAGCCACTCAAACCAAGGACACTTGAAATTTCTTGGAAAACCCCGATCACTACCATGAAGCGCAAGCTTGACGCAAACGATGTTCCCTCTCCGGAGGCCGCAGACAAGAAGGATAACAAGGAGGACGACAACGCCGACTTCGAGAGCCTTAACCTGGATCCGCGATTACGCCAAGCTCTGATCAAAGAGAAATTTACGAAGCCCACACTTGTTCAAGCGAAGGCGATTCCACTGGCGCTGGAGGGCAAGGATATCTTGGGTATGTGTTGATCTGGACAAGTATCTGCAGGAGAACACCTGGCGCTGATTAAACGCAGCTCGTGCGAAGACCGGATCTGGCAAGACTGCCGCATATGTACTTCCAATTTTGCAGACAATTCTTTTGAAGAAGGCTGTTCGTATACCTTCTATTTGGTTTATCTCGAGGAATAAAGTGTGCATATACTAATCCTACGCACTGCAGGCCGACCCTTCGTTAAAGGCGACGACCGGCCTCATCCTCGTCCCTACTCGAGAGCTTGCGGAACAGGTCCAGAATGTCGTTACTACTTTCGCTGCCTTCTGCGGAAAGGAGGTGCGTTCAGTCAATCTCACACAGAAGGTCTCGGATGCAGTCCAGCGCACTATGCTGGCTGATTATCCCGACCTGGTTGTTTCGACTCCCGCACGTGTTGTCACCAATCTCGGCAGCTCCGCTTTGTCCCTGGAGAACCTGACACATCTTGTAATTGATGAGGCGGACCTGGTTCTATCGTATGGATATGAGGAGGACATCAATGCCTTGGCTAAGGCTATCCCACGTGGTGTGCAGACGTTCCTCATGAGTGCTACACTCACCGATGAGGTGGATACCCTGAAGGGCTTGTTTTGCCGGAGCCCTGTGACATTGAAATTAGAAGACCAGGATGACCAGGGTGCTGGTGTCAGTCAGTTTGTGGTCAGGTGAGATTTATGTCAGTTCCGCTGGGATTTATGATTCGGTGGCTAACGTTACCTGCTCTAGATGCGCGGAGGACGAGAAATTTCTTTTAACTTATGTTATCTTCAAGCTTCAACTGATCAAAGGAAAGGTTATTATCTTCGTGGACGATGTCGACCGTTGTTACCGTGTGAAGTTGTTCCTTGAGCAATTTGGAATTAAGAGTTGTGTCCTGAACTCGGAACTGCCTATTAACTCCCGTATTCACGTCGTGCAGGAGTTTAACAAGGGTGTCTACGATATTCTCATCGCCGCAGACGAGCAGGAGGTGGTAGGTTCCCGGAAGTCGAAGAAATCGAAGGAAAACGCCGACGAAGCAGGCTCCAGCGACGAGGACGAGGGAGAGCCGGAAGAGAAGTCCAAGCGCCGCAAGTTATCAGGAAAAGAGAAAGACTATGGTATCTCCCGCGGTATTGATTTCCAAAATGTTGCCTGCGTTTTGAACTTTGACCTTCCCTCCACGTCTAAATCCTACACGCACCGAATCGGCCGAACCGGCAGAGCAGGCAAGACCGGCATGGCGCTCTCATTTGTCGTCCCCAAGGACCAGCATGGAAAACACAGACCCACCTCCACGTCTACCTCCAAGCATGACGAGTCCGTCCTGGCAAAGATTGTGAAGCGGCAAGGCAAGCTTGGCCACGAGGTGAAACCATACCACTTCGAAATGAAACAAGTCGAAGCCTTCCGGTACCGTATGACCGACGCTCTCCGTGCCGTAACCCGACTCGCCGTGCAGGAAGCGCGAGCCCGGGAAATCCGTCAAGAACTGATCAAGAGCGAGAAGCTCAAGCGCCACTTCGAAGAGAACCCTGAAGAGCTGCGTCAGCTGCGCCACGATGACGAGCTGCGTTCCGCACGAGTCCAGCCTCATCTCAAACATATCCCAGAGTACCTGATGCCCGCCAAGGGTAAGAAGGGTATTTCCAGTGGAGACGTTGGCTTCGTAAGCTTCAGGAAACAGAACGAGAACCGCATCAGAAAGGCAAGAGAGAAGAATCGTGGCAAGGGCAACGGCCGGAAATTCTCCGGAGTGAAGAAGAAGGTAGATCCGTTGAAGACGTTCAACCGGGGGCGGAAGTAAAAAGAAATAAATACGGATAATTACTGTGTTTCAAAGAAAATACCATCATGCTGCTGTTCACTTTACTGTACATACTGGGATTGGGAAATGAAAAAGTTGCGTTAAGCATTTCATATAGAATTTATCCAGGCGTGTTCAAGATCTACAGCTAACCCAATTTGCAACTTCCATAAAATCATCACTTTATACCTTACAGGTACATACATAGGGGAGTACGGAAGCGAGAGTACTGTCAATAATCTACTATGCCTGTTAAGCTACCAGGCCCGCAATCCAGGCAATTTGAATACACAGGAAATATAGGGAAGAAGAAGCAAAAATACACACACCAGAGCTCCTGAAAAAATGACTTTATTCGAATATATAATTTAATATAGCTCCGCAACTGGTTTTGGCTCAGTTTTCCCAGTGTGCCATTTGGTAGTAGCGAATGTATATACAACAAGTCTCAACATATCAAGGTAGAAGACGCAAATACTCATCCTTCCCAAGTAACTGTCTAAGGGCATCCTCTTCCAGCCCTTCTAAGCCGAAAGAAAAATGCACCCACTTTCCCTTACCCGTTTTTCTCATGCGCAGCACCCGCTGTTGAACTGCTTTGGCAGCTCGCATGGCTTCTCGATATCGTTCCAACTCCTTCTCGCGATGATACTTTAATCGTTCGACTTCAACATCCCATGGGAGATTATCAGTATCTGTCTCCTGTTCGGGAGACGGAGCATGCATAGAGAATGCTAGAGAACGGGGCACGGAAGATGACGACGCAAGGGACGAAGAAGGTGCTGTATACTGTCCAGGAGAAGAGGGAGGAGGCAGTAATTCGTTATCATCGATGTGAGGAAGCCATCCCGGACCCAGACGGACAAACTCGACGTCTCTCCATGACCCGTTCCATTCTGGACCGGCAGCGTACGCCTCACCATCTGGCCCAACGCCATCCCAGTTCAATGCTGGGATCCAGTCGCTACAGCCTTCCAGGTCTAGCCATTTTAGGCAGTAAGTTGCGCGGGAGAGCCTCCGCAAAATTCCGGCTGCTTCGGCCCAGTTATTCTCGAAAGAGGAATACGCGTCTGTGCCGCCGTAGGCGAAAACCAGGGATCTTTGCGTTGGGTGCCGTACACTAGCATTAATGGCATTTGGAGTGACGGTAGGGACTGGCCAATGCGCTAATGATAAATGGGTTATGGTTGAGACGCGGGAGAGGAGGTGGATGAGCGAGTTCCAGTCCGTAGCAGATGGGACGGGATGCGCTAGTGAGAGATAACGGAGATTCTCAAAGCGCAGTCCATGATTGAGGATTTTAGGAGAAAGCATATCTACTTCGACGGTGGGAACGTCGTCCCCATTCGATTCATCTTCCCAGGACGCTGGGACGGGCTCCTTCGCGGTATGGTGCATGGCACTGGGTTTAGAGGACACGATCAGTTCGCTAGAGAGTTGTTTCCAGGTCATCCAGCGGCCTACTGCACCACCTAAATCCAAGCGGCTTATCTCTGAATCGTTCTCTTGTAATACGTCATCTCCTTCGGGTCGATGTTTTTCAAACAGGGGTCTAAGGCCACTCATCATACCCCGCAATGGCTGGTCTCTCGCATGGATGCCGATATAGCTGAGTAGTAACACTTTCATATGACTAGGTAGAATAGCGAGGAACTGCCCATCATATTCAAGATGCCAGGCCCAGTGCGAAGCCATAGATTTCAACAGCATATGTAGTAGGGTGGTTCTCTGAGGGAACGTCGTCCCCGGGAGGCGATCGAGGCGATATATAATTCTTTCTGTTTCCGCTGTACTGAATCCCATACCAGTTTCCTCTGAATTCTCCAATGAGTAGTTTCCTGACAGCCAGCTCTCAGGCGGCGGTGGTCCGGCGGTCCTCCTCACCCGTCGCCCACCAACTCCCGCGCGGCGGGCATCCGGGCGAGGGCGAGGAGGTGGCGTTTCGGGTAGCTCTAGTAGATTCCGTAGCGATGGATGGACAGATCGCGGTGCGACTGTCCTGAAAGAGGTTCTGGCCCCATCTTCGGAAGGAGAGTTTGATACCTGAGTGCGGCGGAGGTGGTTGATCAGTTCATTGACGGATGGCTGCTCGTTTGATGCAGACCGGAAACGATCATCTCGGAGTCCAGAGGAAGCTAGAGTATGGTGAGCGGTGCTAGCCGGTTTGGTGAAAGTAGACCTATGATGCTTTTTGGGCATCGAGGAATATGTATGGGTGGATGATGAAGGTTGGGGATGAGGCTGAGGTCCGGGAAGGCGGAAGCTTTGAATCTTATCAATATGATAAATTCGCCCCCACCCAACCTTGACTTGCTCAATTAAAAAAGTACAGTCGAGTCTATGGTGTGATGGTTTATCCTGCTGGCTGTCTTGCGGTCTATTTACTATACACTGAAATATGAATGCCTTCATATATCACGAACCCACGATTCATCGTCCATTTTTCCCTCTTGTTTGGGCCCTTCCTGGATCCAGGTCTCTACCAGACTTTCCTTTGGATCCTCATCGGGCAGCCCCCTCGTCCGTCTCACATCCAACACAAGGTCCCTAACCTTTTTGGTGACCTCTTTCCGTAGCTCAACTGCCTCCTTTCCGTTAAGAAGTTCGTCGTTTAATACTCCAACGGGGAGGTCGCGAGTCTCCGGAGCCTTGGATTCGGCCTTGGCTCTTAAGTCCCTCCATCGCCGCCTCATATCCCCGAACACAGCCTCGGTATCTACCTTCTGTCCGAAAGTGACGCTAACGTCCTTCCCGGGTCGTGGAAGGAACCGTGGAAACTCACGGCTCTCATGCATGACTTGATCGAACCCTTCTACCCAGATAGGGACGACGTCAGGGCATTCTTTCGTTTCTAGAATCAATCGAGCAACACCCCATTTGAAATAGCGCATAGTTTTGTTCGGTGCCTGGTGGATTTTGCCTTCCGGGAAAATATGGACCCAGGAGTGGGAGTTGCACGAGAATGCGGATGGAGACAGGTGCGAATCTTCTCCGTTAGTCGTGTAGGCCATTGGGAGGTCCGAAAATGGATCAACGCAGACGTTCTGAAGGCTCCAGTATTGTCGCTCCGGGCGCGCAACGTGAGCGTCAACGGTGAAGGGTCCTTTCGATAACAATCGGATCGCCTGGGTTACGGCTGGTTGTGCGACACCGCCGTATGGTGAGTGTGCGAGTCGATGGGTGGGCAGAACCTGGCCCATGGTGAAGAACAGGGATAAGGGCCTTTTGATCCGTGGTTATTAGCTGAAATATTCGTTGTCGCAGGTCGAAAACAAAGCCATACCTGCCCTGAAAGCAGATGTCATGACTGCCAAACCCCCATCTTCTGTTCCAGTTCGAGAAGCCAAAATTGTATCGCAATGGTAGGAAACCCCACATGATCGGATCATCCATACTGCTCGTTAGCGACGACGGTCAGTGTACGCTTCTTTGTCGCAAGTAATCAGGTCGCCTCGACCATTCTGAGGCGTATCGTACGTACGTACACGCTGATATGGTTGGAAACTACCGTAAATAGGGAGGTTAGCCATTGCATGTCAGATCATTGTGAAGACAATAAATAGCGGGAACGGTACCTGTCAGTAGGCCTCTTGTTCTCTGGGACGGATCACTTCTAGAGTCGAGCAATTCCAAGAACGAGTCAAGGCCGTTAACCTCGGGTCGACTGAGCGCATATAAAAATGAGCGGCATAATGCAGCGACTCCAAATACTGTCGCAGAGGACATGACCCTCCAGGGTAAGGAGGGACATTCCCCTGTTGCACCAGAATCCCTATCGCCCGACATCATGAAGTTATTGAAGCCCCATGAAAAAAAAAAAATCGGACGCTTCCTGCCTGGTGGAGAAGAAGGACGGAGGGAAACGAAATCAGGGACACGGTAAAAAAAGAGGACCCCGGATCATCGGCGTGTAAGCAATCGGCCGCTTTATTGGTTTTCTGTTTTTAATCCGCGGAGGTCGGAGGACGCACGGACCAAGTGCGCCCGACCTCACAACGGGATTTTCGTCCGAGAGCACACCTTAAGACACTTGACCTTGCTTATCGCGATTCCATATTCTGTGACACACAAGATGTTCAAAGCGTCTTCTCCCCTCTTCTCTGGTCTCCTTTGGTACGTATCCTAATTAGTCTTCGTGAACTCCCTGAATCCCCCGCAATTACCCTCCCCCCGGAACGTCTTCATGAAAGTAGTCGAGATTGAACGCTGACCGTCTCTTCTTATCCCCAAACAGGAAGATCCCATGGCGAATCTCGCAGCCCCAGAAGGCTCGCCAGAGGAAGCGCCTTCGCTCCGTCGATTGTGTGGTAGACACCATTAGCGCAGCCCTTGCACGTAACGGACAGAAGGCGCGGTCCGTCGACCAGTGGTATCGGGAAATGCCTCGCGAGGAGGAGATGCTGCCAAAGGATAAATATACTCTCTTCGACAAGAAGGAGAAGACATACCGCAAAGGAATTCACAGTATGTTGCCCCTTATTGTTTCATGATCCCGTCCCTCTCCAGATTGAATACCGCATCAATGGTTCGGAAAGCGTGAAGAAGACCATCGGTAGCTGATGTGTTATGCAACAGAGCTGCCAAAGTGGACACGAGTCAGCCAGCGTGTGAACCCTCCCGGTTTCTAAGCAGTTGCTTGAAGCACTATCTCGAAGCGATTCGATACAAACACTGCCAGCAGGCTTTCGGGGCCGAACCTTGCGAGTAAATACTGGGATTCATATTGTACGATACACCCTGCCGTCTATTGGCAATGCTTTCTTATGGGAGAGCGTCTTAAACTAGAAAAACGGATACATGAGGGATTACCGGAGTTTTGGCACTGGGCAAATCGCACCATGACTGTGTTGAATTTCCTTGTTTAGTTACAATCATAGTTACTTTTAGTCTCGAGCGCATGTACAATTACTTGGTTTGTTTCCATAAGCTGGAGGTTATCGTGAACCCGCCATAGTAAGGACTGGACGTCATAGTGAACTGAAACGACATGCAAAAGGACGAACATCACCTGATGGGACATTTTAACAAGGGAATGGCACGAGAAAAGAGAAATATCGTTGTTTGCGTGATAAACTTTCCGTTTTACAGCTAGAGAAACACTCAGCCTTTCTAAACAACTGCACACACCTCGTGTTTGTCTTATGGTAGAGTCACCGGCTCAAATTTGTTGATTTTGTCGCCGAGACCATGCTGTTTGGCAGAACCGAGTGATGCCAACCGCAACTTCTTTTGCTCTAGTTCTGTTGGCTCTGCCTTCATGAACTGCTTTGTGGATTCGATACCCGCGGCGGATATTTTGCCAATCATCCAATCTTTCTTGCCAGCCCGCCCCCCCTTCATAGTATACGGCATGTTGCCTAGCAGACAGCTGATATCCTTGTGGTGGCTTTCGAATCAACCAACAGACTGGGTCAATATATCCATCTGGGGGATCATCCGCCGAACTGTCGTATAATTCAACTTGTTTGACAAGATCTCTGAGCCCCGAGGATTTTCTGTTTTGATTGACGGCTCTTCTCCATGATTCTATCCGCGGTGTGTTGGCAACTTTACGGGTGCGTGTAGGATACTTACGCTTAGCACGCTGAGACCTTGGGGTAGGTGTGTTGAATCTAGGATCCCCGAATCGCCTCTTTACATCGATCGGGACACGCGATGCAGGGTCATAAACGATCCAAGTCCGAATATTAAGCCAATGGTTGGGAAGTAGGGGAAAGTGAAACGGTTTTCTACCCGGCATAAGCTGGTGCGACAGCCATCTAAGTTTTCGGTCTAAGCTGTCTATCAGCATTATCTCATAATTGCTCAAGCGCTTCAACGGAATGATAATTTGTGCGCATGTTGTTCCATGTAGGGTTGTATCCTTTTTGTTTCGGGGTCTTCTTTCTTTATCACTTCCTCGAGACTGTATTGACTTTCGTGGCCGTGTAGATGGGTATTTGGAACTATGGAACTGAACTTGGTTTTGATGCATAACAACGGAAGGAGTTGGCTGGATTTGGCATTGAATGTGTGGATATACCGTTATAGCTGGTCGAGCTGGGACAGTGGTTATTTTTGCTCGAGAGTCTGTCACACTGGCTCTTTCCACACGATATTGCTGAATGCTGCGGATACTGGGGTCACTCGAACTACTCCATGAGTTCCAAACTGCAGCACCCCTATCTTTACTTATCACCCGAACCAAAATCGTTTCATGAGTCGAAGACCTGGCCAGCAACTCGGACCTAGGACTCCCCGGCGGAACGGGATATCGATGCGCGCTAGATCTCCCAAGCTCTGGAGCGTTCAATGCCATCCTAGCAGACCAAATTTGATATCTACGTGAATATAGTAATACCCGAAGGTTTCTTGGCTTTTGGTGGCGGCCAGTGGGTCTCTGGGAGTTCGAAAAAGCTTCAGAGCGTTTCCCGGCTCTCCAAGAGGTAGTCTTGTAGTCTGATAGACAAGGACGGGAGTGGTTTTGTTTTGCTAAAGGATCGCTATTTGGGATTTGGAAAACGAGGTCATTTTCTGTAAGAATGCAAGTTGAGTGACCCAAAGAGAGGAACCTTTTATGGTTGAGCGAGCGCGTCGAGGGTTTGCCTGCTTGAATAGTATGGTAGTTAAGAATCATTGTAGGCCATTTTACTCGGGTTGCAGGCGCTACACATTCGAGATCATTTTTAAATAACTCCCTTGCTGATAAGAGATTTCTGCACTGTGTCCTCCTCCGTAGTCTACATCTTGTAGCACGATGGTTAAGCATTATATCAGGCTGGAGAGGTCCAGTCATCCTCAGGGAGGAGTACGGCTCGGCCCCTTTTCCAAACTTAAGGTTGTACCCATAAGGGGCACAGATAGTGTCTGCTGTTGTAGATTTATATATTCTAAGATGCGTTCGTAAACGTTGCCGGCACATCGAGTCCTGCCTGTATGCTTCCTGCTCTGCCTGGTTAGAACTCCACCAGACCGAAGAATAACTATTCTTCGCCGAATTCCATGTAGCCCATTGCCGGACCTTTGCAAAATACTCTTGCACTGTGGCCTTATCGGCCTTCCGACGTTGCAGTGGCACCCACCCGTACCAGGTCTTCAGGTAGCGACACGCAGGACCGCTTCCTCCTCCTATGACTTTTGCCTTACTGAAGCGACGGAAAAAATTCCCCATCTTCCAGAATAGAACAGCGACAACAAATATACAGAATGTACCAGTGAAGAGCTCAAGGGTAGCCTTGACGGTGACGGTCTTTGGGCCTGGCATTGAGATGGGCGGTGCGCCTCTAATTGGTGGGTAAAATCCAGATAGAGTATGAAGGCGCCGGGGAAGGACAGGTGCCATCGGAGAGGTCTTCAATGATCATTCTGATAACAATATGGGAATTCAACTGGTAATGCCGTGGAATCTGTTGCGAGAGGAGAACAGAGTCGTGAGTAACACGTGGAAGCCACAAGAGGAAGGTATGACTGAGGTTGGCTCTCTCACCTTTGGTACTAACCTTGTCCTCCTTTTACAAGCCGAGATCTTGGAAATCCTTTCAGGTAATTGCCAAATTATGAATAATATCAGTCCCAGGGTTTCATATCTTTATAAGTCTCAAGTAACCATACAGGAAAACCCTATGCATTGAAGGCAATTCGTCACCAAATAGATCTATCCCGATGCTAATTCCTGGCGAGCATGAGTATCTAGCTTCCCATCTTACTGCAAGCACAATGATGCTCACCAGACCTCATCGACATCACTATTGAAAAACCAAATTCCTGTTCCTATCGTCCAATAGATAAATTAACCTGTGGGTTCAGGACCCACAATCCCGGTTCTAAACCCCGATAGACATTGCCGCGACTTTACTCCTTACCATTTGTCATATGCGAAATATACTCCCTCTATGCGAGTATTAGATCGCCTGATACATGCATGATACTTTGTAAACGCCAGGTTGGGGCTCTGTCTAGCGATTTAACCCTTGTTTTGTCCAGCAGCGTTCAAAGATGTATGCGTAGGAGCTGCCAAGGACTCTCATAGACTGTCATAGTGGCGGCTATGTTCCCAGAGAAGGGTTCGTCACGTAGGCTTCGCTTCCTTTTATCTTGGCTTCGCCTTAGAGTATGCGTCTTTCAGCATCATAAGTAGCATGTAGACTCTAACTCAGTGCACTGTACAAGTGACGACGCCTCCCCTTGTGGAAGCCGAGCACACAATATACCCCCATCCTGTAAACAAGTATATGAGAACTAAGTATCCACATGCTCTCATACGCATCATCACTATAGGCACATTTTGTGGGGATATGCGTGCCTTACTCAAGAATCATAATGGGCTAATACAGATATACGATGCGTATCACTGCCAATAGGCTAGTCTTTAGAGAATCCCCCGCTTGGAGAGACGTCCGTAGCCACCGAGAGAGTGGTTCTCCTCGCTTAAAACTCCGAAACCCGGCCCTTTATCGTCAAAACGACCCGCCTATTTCGAAAATTTCGCGCACTCCGTCGTCATTTTCCTGGGACACACTGAGAGAAGCCGAGCCATTGTTGTAAACTTACCTGTCGTTCAATTCTATAAGTGTCCAGCTTCGATATTGTCTATCAGTAATAGTATATTCGGGATCCAGTTTCTGCTAAGCCGTTTTACTGTCTTTGGGAGAGTCGCTAATATATGATCACTGGGTGGAGGGTCCGATTCCCGCATCTTGTGTTGGGATGAGCCTAACCAGACTGATCTTCACACTTGCTACTTGATTGTTTACGATTCCAGGTCAATAAATAATGAGTTAAATGCTAAAAAAGAAGGGGTTCAACTCGCTTACGATTCATCGTTGCTCTTGAGTTGGGGGGTACATCCGCTGGAGTTGATATGTATTCGTGAAGGGTTATGGTGAGTGGGGAGGGGTCACTGTGGGGAGAGAAATACTAACAGCTACTACTCACTCTATCCTGTGAGCATCCTACAGTACACAGAAGACTTTTCTAGAGAGTATGTGAGATCTGACTCAGCTACATTAACTGCTTCTATCATGTGAAAATGCACTTGATTTCCTCAACGCTATTATGGGATTTTAATATGGTCCTTGGGCCAAACAGTGGTAAGTGGGCTGAACAAATTTCTTTCACGGTCTGGCTGAAAACGCCATCGATGGTGAAACCGCCTCGCGTCCTGGAAGATGTTATGGTAACCCGCCATTGTTTGGCACGCCAGCAGAAGGGGTGGCACTGTGATGGCAAACTAACGCTGGTCTTTTGGTACTTTTGTATGTTTCGGAATCTGTAATAATTCATTCCAAATTCTTCTTCAGCTTCATTGTGTCACTTTCAGGATGTCCCAGAGGCCAATAGTGCTCCTCTTCATGAAGAAAGTGAAGTTGAGCTTTTGTCCCCCCCCGTCCAGGATCCCGCGTCCAAGCCCCGCCACTGCTTCCGGTTTTTCCAACTTTTCTGGGAAAACAAAAGTAAGCATTCGCCCTCCATTCTCTAATGCCAGGCAGAATAATTGTTCGTGAACATTAAAATTAGCCTAAACAACAAAAGTTGAATCGCCATCCACCAAGTCAGCTGGTGGTACGTAGCAGTCTGTTCGCCCGCCAACGCCATGGTTCACCACGAACCACGGATGTTCAATACGAACTCCACATTTGTTTTTTTTCTTGGCTTGTTGCTTTTTCTTTTAAGTGGCGTTTGGTTTGAGACCGATCCAGGAATTCCCAACGTCAATGAGTTCCATGTACGGAGTATATTCAGAGAACCAAATTCAGAAATGGTGTCAGATGATGCTTACGTGAGTGTGAATCACTGGATAACTTAGAAAAGAAAAGAAAGAACAAAAAAAACTCGTCCAACATCAAAGTGGAATTCTTAGCAAGGGCTGTGGATCCGCATAGGCCATGCATTAATGATAGAGATTGCTGGAAGATAGGATATGAATTAGTGCACTATCATTTGTAACGTGACAAAATCGGCAATGCACCCTGTCAGGGACACTTGTGTCTCTCTGATGTCGGATACTAAACCGTTGTTGTGATTGTTGTTGCCACCTGCGTACGCGCGGTTGGGGGTCGATCGAACGGCTACAGTTAGGGGCAGATCGAGACAGCACCTGCATAAGAGATATAGTTTGCCGATCCTTGGATCTATCGGCATTAGATGGGTAAGGTGCTGTTTACTAAGGCTGAATAAGGAGTCACGCCATCAGGGGCTCAACTTCTTACTAACGGGAGGCGAGGGGAGCAAAAAGGACAGGCGGCCTAGCTATGAACGGAGGCGATGGAATCTCAGTGTCTCATTGATCAGGGCAACAGAGAACGAGAAGCACTTCGGTGAGAATGGACAACCGGATAGCATTGAGGATTCTACATAGAGAGGCCTTCGCGGCACCTGGACACATTAGTAATTGACTAAGTAAGGGTCCGCATAGGCCGATCCAGAAAGCCAGTGCTGGACAAGATAAATCCCAATCGACTCCTCACCGACAACCAGGTAGTTACGCTGAGAGAACCGATTCGGCAAGGAGTGCGAGGGTGTTGGTGGAGAGATGGTCCACGGTAAATCCTCAATAGTACACCGCCACAGAATGGCTTGTTGATCAATAGTCTAAGCCACCTGTGGCTAGTGGATCACCGTCCAATAATATGAGGGTGCGTTGGCATGGTTGAGGACCCATCTACAAGAAAAATCTGATCGATCTTGCATACTTACCCTGCAGGCAGACACAAATTTCGGTCCGATGGGTAATCAGTACGGAGTACATGAAAGAGTGATGATCTTTTTGTGCGTTACATATTCCGCTCAACCCAGGATAAAGGACCGCAAGTTGGGCCACACAAGCTTGAGGCCGATTTACAGCTTCTTCCTTACCTTTTCACCCCTGTCTTCTGTTGACAGTCTTGGCAGAGAACGCGGAAGCTCTAGACCCGCATTTCTTGGTATACCTCTTCTCTCCCTGCTCTGTATACGCCTGTGCGGTATATGGGTCATCCAGGGTCCCACGTAAGTGGATCGCTGTCCTTATTTGCTTATTTTCCTTCAATGGCGTCATGTATAATGCTGTATGGTGGTGGATCCCTCCCCTCAATCACGAGGTGGTGCAACCGGGAAAGATTCGTAAGTAGTGTTTTGGCCTTGCGTGATGTAGCTATGTTGGTAACCACGGCAAAGAGATTAAAGAAGGACCCTGTCTGGACTATGTAGATCGGACGGCAAGCCGATGATGATTGGTCGATCTGGACAGCCCAAGGGTGACGGACCTGCAGTTAGAACAAACCTCGTGGGGACCCACCGATTGGTTGGTGGTACATACTCTAACCCCACGGAGCTGGGTAGATACGACCAGTCAAGGCAGTGTATGGTAGGTTCTGTACGTAGTAGCTTTGCAATCCAACCCGACAGAGTTTGACTTAGAGCAGGATGGTTTCCCGGCTGCCTGGTTCGCGGTGTGTTCGTGAGGCTGAGGTGGAGATCTTTCGGCATTGACACTGTGGCTAGTTTCGCACCCTAACCGAAATAGGTAGGTGTGTGGCGAAGTTGTTGAGGCGGGTGTTCATCAGACCCACTTCCATTGTTCCTCTGTGCAATATCAACTCGTCGCTCACATGTTCTGTTCCAACCCTCCTCTGTCAGTAATGAAGGCATTGTATGGGTCACACCTAGTTCCAGACCAGCCGGTGGGGACTCCCTTGGAATTTTCATCCCCTCAAAGCGGATGCTTCTCTTGGGCCTGGGATCCATAGCTGATCATCCTGTTTTTGCTACACAAAGATCGTGATCGGTCCTGCATATCAGCCGCTGCATAGGCTCTGCCGCTTTGCTCACCCTTCTAGCCCGCCTGTAATAGGATAGTACATTTGCCGCCTAGGCTACAGCTCCAGCAAGAGAACAAGTCTGCACCGTTAGGAGATACTGATATGGCGATTTGACGTGTGTACCGACTACCGAGGTTTGGTGCTGCATATCTAAAACAGAAACAAAAAAACCCTCTGGAGGACGGTAAGAGGGAACCATAGAAATCAATTCTGGTCACCATTCCGGTCAGACTATGGCCATTGAGCCCTGTGGATGAGGCCGATCAATGCAAGGAGCCCGATTTGGAGACCCTCGCCCCATTGCTTGGCAGTTTAACGGTAAGGAACCTGGAAGTGCTATCTCTTTGCACCCACTGTAAGTGGGACCAGTAACCAAGGATGAACGGAAAAAGGAGAGTAATTCTCCGAAATTTACGGAAGCTGTCTCACATTCCAAGTATACTCGGATGGAAGGGCTACCACAAAATCAAATCAAATCAAATCAAATGTGGAACCTTAAATTCCGCAGGCGCTAGCGATGGTCACCAAATCCCTAAGCAAATCACAGCATATCCCGCAACTGAACACAACAGACCGCTGTCCATTTCAAGATGTCTCATGATGCTTGCTCTGCCTTTCAGTTAAGATAAGTCCAACTTAATTCGACCAGCGTGCTGCAAACATAGATCAAATCTGACCTCACGATTGACACGTAACGGTAAGACAGCAGCAGAAAGAAAAGCAAAGTTGTGAGAAAAGTAAAATAAGCACGTGCGTCAGCCAGGAATCAATAGTTAGAACCCACCTTCCGGCAGCGTCCCACACAAACGTCCTGTTTGCAGAATCTTGTAGGTCTTATCGGTACAAACCCTACCCAACCCTAACAACCCCGACATCCTCTCCCCATACTGCCCGCACCATATTCCCCTCTGCAGATCAGCGTCATTTGATCAGTGGGATCTATTGATCTTTAGTTTCCCCCGGTGGCAAACTGAGGAGTTCATTAGAGCAACCATGGATCCATTTCACAATGCATCTATATTACTGCCTATTATACTCCGTATGCGGAGCTCCTTGAGGTTAGAGGTATATGAATATGTCTTGGAAGCGAATCTTCAGGCCCCATCTAACTTTCACATTTTCCTCATCAGATCCGTCTTGTTCAGTGTAGTGCTATTTGCTTGCTGATTGTTTCTTGCAAGGCGCATGATCCTTTGTTCTGTGTTATAGCATCATTTGCTGAGCCTTCCAAAGATACTCGTATCGGCGCTACGTAAAGGAACGTTACCCCCTTCCCAGCCCTTTTGCTGCCGCGACAAAAAGAAGTCACAGTCCACTATGGTTCAAAACGCAACAAGAACCGGCGCTGGTAGTTCCAGTCGTGAATACGGCATCACATTCGAATGCCCCCCTCCCTTAGCTGTTCGTCCCCGAGCCCCCTTCACCCTTCCGGTAATTGTTGCGGTACGACCTGTCGGCGCCCCCAGAGACAGTTCCGTGCAACAGCTAGTCGTGAATGTGTCGCTGCGAAATGAGTCTGGGACCGCAGCTTGCCCCGGACTGACTGGCACATTAACCTCGAGTGTGCGCAGCCGCCATGGAAATACCATGAATGGGTTTGGAAGATTCAGCGGGCTTGCCATCGCACAGCCGGGGCGATATCGATTGCGAGTGATGTTGGGCGCTGCTTCAGCTGCTGGGGTCACAACGCGAGATTATATTGACTCGAGCGTCATTGAGGTTCATACTGGTGCTCCAGTATCCCAGCGACCAAGTGAGTTGAGAACCCCAGCCATTGCACGATGTGCTCTTCTAGCATGAACCCCCAATCGCTAACTCGCTCACAGCTCCATCACAGGTCACCAAACTCCAAAACCTGATCCCCGAGAATATCGACCTTTCGGCAAGTGATATTGCAGCCTGGCAACAAGCTTAATACGATTGCCTTCCCATATTGCATCGAGCTGGAGGAGTGAGGAGTTACGTTATTTCGGTCTAGCGTTCATATTTTAAAGGAGCGTTACTCGGGAGCATGGATACACGATTAACATAGCGATATAGATAATTTTTATTTATTTATTCATTCATTTGCTTGTTTTTTTTGGTTTTTTTGTATTACTCTGCAACGAAAAAACCTAGAGGGAGACATGGTGCGGTGCAGTACCTGGGTAATGATTAAATTCTACCCCGTCGGATTTCTGCTCGGTTGCGGAATTATCCCTTAATAAAAGACCTATTCCTTTACATCAATGGACTGCCAAATATTCATTTTATAGTCCACTATAGAGTTGAATTAGGAGAATTGCGCCCATCTCAGGCCAGTCATCTGTTGGGTATTAATAGCGACGAATTATTAGTGGAAATTATTTCCGTGGTTGAGTCTACCCTATCACACTCGTGATCCAACCCCCCCCCCAAGACCCGCAATGCAGCGACTTCCCACCCTAGGCTCAAACACCAACCATCTCCTGGCCAATGCTCATAAAAGCCTTTTCCTCGTTTTGTGGCATGTCTCTCATTAGCCCCTATACCTATCTTGCTAGTTAACATATGCCCGCGTAGGCTTGAAACGTCAGCATGTCTTAAGATGGGACCCCCCAAGGCTGGGCGGGGACTGAGTGAACGAAGTCATGCTATCATTTCCCCCTCCCTTTTTAGTCGAACAGGTAAGTTCTGAATAATGATCTGTATCTTGTCGAAAGCTTTACAACTTCTCACTGGTTACAATAGGCGTCCCGCCTTACGCACCGCCCTCCCTTAAGTTTATTGCATTCGCCCTCGGTAGAATGGTAACCGGAACCTACCACGCACTGTGATCCTGAGCCAGATGTATATGTGCCTTGCTGCGCCTGATTATCAAACCTAGTCTTATCTAGAACAACAAAATCCCCCTGAATAGCAGCTTGATGAATCGATAGAATGCTATGACCGGATAGCGAGCGCTCTTCCCGTTCTCGAATCCATGCGAACAGACGATGCGGGCAAGCTATAACTCTGCGATATAATGCAGTGTGATACAATAAAGTACAGAAGTGCATAAGGATTGGGGACCTGGATGCTG
This sequence comes from Aspergillus bertholletiae, assembly GCA_009193595.1. NCBI lineage: Eukaryota > Fungi > Ascomycota > Eurotiomycetes > Eurotiales > Aspergillaceae > Aspergillus > Aspergillus bertholletiae. Next base: position 41,679 of record ML736262.1, read on the forward strand.
ACTTGATATGGAGTTGTAGGAGTAGTTCGCATCTTGGAGGGCTCGAAAAGTATTAGGCTTAAACGCACAGTCGGCGAACTTCGCGAGAAGAAGCGCTGGGTGTCAATAGTGGCAGTCATCGCAGGTAACATTACACAATCCCTAGCGGCTGTATAGCAGTACAATGACTTTGTTGGCTTCAACTAATCTGACTAGCAGTCCTATCACAAAAGGGGAGCACTAGAAGACCGGGCAAATCGCAAACTTTCAGTTCATGAACTACATTATCTATTGAGTCTCGATGAAAATGCTGAGGATAAGTAACATGGCTTGGTTTCATCACAACGCAATGAGAATCGAGGCTAAGATCAAGACAACCCAAAGATCAACACCGGACAAAATATAATATTTCAGACCAAGGTAGGACAAACCTGAAGAAATCCGGTGACTACTTGGACAAGAATTCACTTTCCGTCTCTAACCACATCTCGAAGTTCTTCAGGCCTGGATGTATCCTTTTCAATGCTGGGATATCGGCTTTATACCCCGACTCATAGAACCACCGAAACATAACCCCCAATTCTTTGAACGCCCACATCAACAGTCGAGCAAGGAACCCGTACGTAAGGGGGACACGTTTCCCAGTAACCCTCTTGAATATTCTCGCCATGTCATCATATGAAAGCTCATCACCTGCCAAAGACAAAGCTCTATTCTTGCATTCTTCCGGATGCAAAAATGCTTGCGCACCAAAGAATCCAATATCCGCGACAGATATCAGTTGCAATGGTTTCCCGTGAAGAGCGATCTTCCAGCTGGTGGAGAATATAGATCCAAAGAAATCCGGTGTGAAGTTGTTGAGGAATGCTACAGGGCGCAAAATCATCCATTGCATATCTGTTCCCTTGGATCGATTGATAAGATGGTGTTCGATGTTGTGTTTGCTGATGAAGTGTGGGACGGAAGTTGGATTGTCGATGGACGCATCGCCACCGCGATCGACAGACGTATATACGAATAACTTCACATCGTTGTTGACGGCTAAATCGACCAGTTCTTTGCCCTGCCTTTCTTCGGAGTCCTCCCTGAAGAGTCCTGGGACCGGAGTCTATGTTTAATTATGTAAGTGATATGTTTCGTGGTTGTTAAATAGCTGATATTAGTGAGTGAAGTCAGAGCATACCTGTACGCTGAACACACCCCAGATAGGTTGCGTGGTGACTTTCCGGGCCTGTCTGAAGATATCCTCAGGGTGATCTAGATTTCCCTCCACCAGTTTTATCTGTGATGACTTCGCCAATAGCTTTTGAGCACCGTTTGACTGGGCATCCCGGGTGAGCGCAAGGATCTCGAAATCTGCACCCTGACTAAGGAGATGGGTGATTACACTGCCACCTTGTTTCCCCGTGGCACCGGTGATTAGAAGCGTCTTCGACATTTCTCCGACGTATGATAGATAGATATTAGTAGTATGACGGCCCGCAAGATGGTATAAGATATGGTCAGCACGAGAAGGACAAGTACGGATCCGCGAGGTGCTTTATAGGTAATAATCAGTAGATTATAAGTAATTTAATCTGTCTCTCACATTTCTAGTATTCGTATTCACCCCCTTATTTTATATACTGCAGATAAAAGTCTCCTCCATTTTGAATCGTTTAGTGGCAATCGAACAAATCTATGTCCATATCGTCACTTTGGTCATCGGATCCACTCTCGGTGTTGACCTCAACCCCGACGCTAAACTGTACAAGGAGACGGATTATCCAAGCCTCGGTCTTAGTTAACCCATGAATATCTTGGTCAGCATCCAGGACTTCAGCATGATGACCGAATAATATTTATCCCCTTAACTAATCCATAGCTAGTTGGACACTTGGCACGGCAATGTCGCAGAACAGATGCGGGCCTTGCCATTTAGGTGCCGATCGGTCTTTCTCCGAGGGTTAACACTTCTCGCTGTCGAGGTACAGAAATTAGGATAAAATGAAGCAGAAAATGCGGGCCCATGTTTTGTCAATTCTTCTTATTTTATTGAAATGTTTCACTAAGCGACATTAGTTAACTAAGTTAACTCATCGTCACAGTTAATTAACTATTAGGTAGTTACCCAAAAAAAAATAGTTGTATGACTACTTATTGAGCTACAACTGCGCAATGTTCTTCCCTTGTTAATGACCTATTCCTCAATTGCACTTATTCAAAGTGTCCTAATTACGGTAAATATTCAAATAATGCTGATCGCTCGGGATATAAGGTTTTGGGTAGTATTACGAGGCAATTTTAGAATACCACAGGGATATTAATCCAGTGATTCAACGAAGAATGCTAAAGATAACTACCCCTGAAACGAACGAAGAATGATGACGTAACAGCCACAGGTGAGGTTCATTAGATTAAATTAAATCTGCCGACCAGGTGCATATCAAACTCAATCTTGATCAATGTCGAACCTCCGTGAACTACCGATAACCGTCTGAAATACTCCATTCCAATGCCACCGATTAATCCAGAATAGTGATGAAGTGCTGTCCGGAGTGCAACAACAACAACTCTTCGACTACGGATGGATGCCATGTCACTCCATGCCCAGGGTGAGGTCAGCAAACGCAGCTGTAACAGCTGTCGCCAACGGAAGGTCCGCTGCGATAGGAAATGTCCCTGTGACACATGCGTAAGATTGGGAAAGGAATGTACGTTTCCAGGACCAAAGCGAGCATCTCGGAAGTTGAATAGACCCCCGGTTTCTGAATTAATGGCTCGCTTGAAACAATTGGAAGATGCCGAAAAGCTTCGAGCGATGCATCTTACAGACAAGGATGATCCCGCGGGTGACCTAGAACAGCGCAATAATGCCCAGACGCCTGGATCAACAAGACCGGATCTTCAGAAGCCAGATCCGAGTGGTCGGTTGGTAGTCAAAGACGGGCGGACTCGGTATGTCGAGGATAATGTTTCTGTCATATTCGGAGATAAGGTGGGGAAGCTGGAGCCCTTTGAATGGCCTAGAAGTGGTAGATTGTTGATCATATGCAGATCCGAGAGTTGCAAGATATTGTTGAGAGTCCATCGTCGGAGGACGATGTTAGCACAGAAGACATACTAGGTCCATTTGGCCTCCCGCACGGAGGCCTTGTTGGAGATTCCGACTGGACCAAAGCCAGCTCTAAAGTATTCTATCCTCATCCGGCCCAGCTAGACATGTTATGGCGTATCTACAAAAATCGCGTTCACCCATTGATAGCCGTCCTGCATGAACCCTCAGTGGAGCGAATCATTCGTGACACAGTGGATGGCGTCGTTATTTTAGAGCCCTGTAATAGATCGCTGATCCTATCTGTCTGCTTTGCCGCAGTCGTCAGTATGATACCTGACGAGTGTGTATCAACGCTTGGGCAAACGCATGAGATGGCTATGGAAGGGCTGAGTGTGGCTGTGAATCGTGCATTGAAACAAGCCAACTTTATAAAGTCTCAAGATCTCCCTGTTCTTCAAGCCGCAGTACTGTTTTTGTTGTGCCTGCGCGTAGTAGGTGACACCAGAATTGTATGGGCGGAAGCGGCCGTGGTTGTGCGTGTCGCTCAGGGCCAGGGTATTCATCGCGATGGGTCAAAATTTGGCCTAAGCCCTTTTCAAACAGAAATGCGTCGACGATTGTGGTGGCACATTTGTATTTTGGATATGCTTGCTTCAGAGGATCAGGGGACGGACACTCAAATTAAACCGGACACGTTCGATATACGTCTCCCCTCTAATGTAGATGGCTGTGACCTGGCTCCCGATATGATAGAGCTACCACCCGAGAAAATGGGGTATACAGATATCACTCTCTGTATTCTCAACTGCGAAATTGCGACCAGCGTCTCCCAATTGGGCCCTTCGTCTCGGAGTCTGGATATATCAATTAGTGATCGGGAGGCTTACATCAAAAATCTCGCATCTCGTCTTCAAGACCGGTACCTGGACCATTTTGACCTCGGAAGTCCGATACAGTGGATGGTGGCAACAATCAGTCGTCTCATGCTTTCCAAAGTATGGTTGGCGATTCATATTCAAAAGACACCGCAAAGCGCCCACAAGTCGGCTTTAGCGAGACAAGTAGCCGACCCCATCTTTCAAACTGCTGTCGAGATCACCGAATTTGCTTATCTCTTCCAGGAAAATGAAACTATTGCTAATTTTGCCTGGCTATGCCGAAGCTACAAACAATGGCACGCGTTAGCCTACGCCTTATCGGAGCTCTGCGTCCGGGATATAAGCCCAGAAACTGATTATGCCTGGAATGTGGTAAGCAAGATGTACAAGATGTGTGTTAAAGAAGCTCCTAAGACATACGCTATGTTCCAAAAGCCTCTGTCACGGCTAATGGAGCGGGCTGCTTCGTCCCGAGTTGAAAAGCTGGGAATTTCTCGCGAACTTCTGGATAGTCAGACTGCAGAGGCGTCGGGGTTCGATACTGCGGGTATAAATCATGAACGCAAACTCGGCTTGTTCCCTCCTATGCCAGATGTTAGCCTTTCATACTATAATCCTACCGGCGGTGGACCCACGGAACTAGTCTACTCCGATAACATCAGCCTGGCCCAGGACATGTCTGCCTCTGGGATAACCGATTATCTTTCCTCTAACATAGATTGGCTTTTCGAACCCTTATTATGAGGCGTTCGCCGAGCGTCTTACTTACAATCTCTTTTCTTACTGGGCCTGTAAGTCTTGAAGATGGTGTTTGTATTATCTGATTACTATGGCCGGTGCTAATTCTAATGCTGCGATTACTCCGTAGGCAGATGTACAATTATCTGCAGGGCCGAATACCCTAAGAAATGCCTTAACTGGTACGCATGTACTTTGGAGACGCTACACTGAATCGGTCGATGGCTAGAAGTCTAACCGTGATGTCACAATGTCAGTCTCAATATGTCCCATGCCACCAACGGGGGCTTGGAAGGGGAGATATCTTTATCGCGGATAGGAAACTATGGATGTGGATCTCCAAGGTTATTACTCCGTATACGAGAGAGCGGATGCGCCCTGATAATCTCCACGTGGGGCACTTGACCTTGCCCCACTTGTATTTAATCCGTTAAGTTCCTAATCTGCCCCCAGTATTCTAGAATTCCCTCTTCATGGAAGACATTTGTGTGATTTATTGGAAGAGGAGAAAGACAGATCGCCTATCATGCAAGATTCCAACATCGAACTACCCACCACGGATGCCTATGTTGATGTTCAACTTCTGAATGGTGGCAGCATGACGGCTAAATACCATGTGCTCCATGCGGGAGAACCAGCAGATGAGTTCCGGCTGTACAACTGGGCGTTTTATATCTATCATGCCAAACAAGGGCGACGTATGCTCTGGGATCTTGGAATGTCATCGGTCCGTCATTCCGTTCCCTCGGACCTGGTTCTTGCTCACCAAAAATGAGTTATTCACGGTTCACAGAACCCGGACGATTTCCCCCCAGCTATTGCAAACGGGCCATTAGAGGAAACCCGGGCCCAAGCCCCATATGAGCCGATTGAAAAGCAAATTGAGCGTCGAATTGGGGTTACAGCTGATGAAATCGACACCATCTTGCTAAGGTTAGAAAACAATACATGCTCCTTCTACTGACTCTCGCGGTTCGGATGCACCTTTCTTACATGTATCCATAGTCACGCACATTTTGATCACTGTCGACCTATCAGCCAGACGTTTAAAGATGCGACCGTCCTTTTCGGCCCTGGCACATCTGAATACTGCGCTCCAGGCCATTTCATGATCCCAACATCTACATGGGACGGAAGATACTTCGATCCAAAACGAGCGACAGAACGATGGGGCACGGTAAAGGGGCCGTGGACACGTTTCGGACCGTTTGAGCGCGCAATGGACTTCTTTGGAGACGGGAGCTTCTGGGTCATTCAGGCCCCGGGCCACATGCCAGGTAATCTGTGTGCCTGCGCCAGGCTCGCAACAGGGGAGTGGGTTATGCTGGCATCTGATTGCTGTCATTCACGGTACATAGTTTATTCCTTTGTTAAAGAGCCAAACTAACTCTAGTATAGGGCACTCCTCGATGGTACCAAGGAGTTTGGGGCCTTCGAGCTTGATGGGAAGATAATGTCTCTCCACACAGATATTGCTGCAGCACAGGACACTCTAGCACGGATTAGGATTATGGAGAAGGAGCTGGGGGTACACGTTTCCTTGGCCCATGACACGACTTGGATGCAGGACGAGAATGACCCGGTTTTGCTATCCCTCCTGGATAAGAAATTCGTCAAGGATATGCGTGTGGCCCTTCCAGAGCAAAGACCTTTCTAGTGGAGCTTTAACCAGTACACATGGCGTTGTTTTGCAGTGTGAGATCTTGGGCTGTATCATTGTTATCGCAGTCAAGTAACTGAAGCTCTAAGCGTACAACACTCACTCCATATTTCACCGAAGGGTTTGGTTTGAATGAAATTCAATATATTAGTACTGCTTGATACGTTCAATACATAGCTCTTGTACTCCGTATTACAGCAGTGGAGGGAATTCCAGAGATTAAATACCGAAAGGCCTTGGTGGGGCCTTCTGGCAGGATATTTGGTTATGTTTGGCTATAGGCCATCATCACACGACTTCGCAATAGGTTACGGAGTAGTTCGGGTCCATGCATGCTGAATGTCCACGAAAAGCTCTCCGTACTGCGCATGTACTAACTTTCTGTATTAGGGCCTAACCAGGGCTCAAACTACCTAATGAGCTCTGGTTTCATCTAACTTAGCTGGGTTTCACCGCCATTACAATGCATGCAGGAATCTAATCTTCCGCAAACTGTGTCTGCTGGTAGGTGAATATTCTTAGTAGCTTTCTCCATGAATATGCATCCTTGCATAAAGGTTCCCCGAGTTCCGAACTTCCAGTCGCATCCAAGAGGCTCATGACTGCGCTCACTTTGTGCCTGTGTCGATCCTGGAGAAAAAAATTAGGGTTGAAATTCACACTACTACACTAAAAACGTGCCTAGACTCTGATCCCGGTCAACAGCTAGGCAGTGGATTGGTGAGCGCATCGAAGTCACTTTTCTTTTCTCTTCTCTTCTCTTCTATTCTTTTTACAGTGAAATATACACAATGTGGCGGTAGCGATAACTCTTAGTGCAGGGCACTTCAGGAATATCTGACATATCACATGATATATGTTCCTTTGGGTAATCTAATACCTACAAGAAACTTAATCGGGATGCGTAAATGTTCTAGCGCATTGGCCTTTGCGGAAATACTTTGCAATGGACCCATCGATCCAAAGTAAATGATGCATTGGTTGCTATGGGATTCAAAAAAGCATGCAATAGAAGTTCGGGGGGAATAGGCGTAACAACAAGCACGCTGTATTGATGGAGCATGCTAAGATCAACTGAGAGATCTTTTGTTTTTCCCGTTTATGACTGGTATTCTAGCGTTGTCTTGGAGACTCTGGCTCTTGACCGACGTTTACTGGGACGCGAAAGATACAAATGCGGATCCACATACGTATCCATCAAGCGGTCCCAAATCGTGGTTAATTGGCCGAAGTTTCTCTTTCCATTAAGGTGGTGCATGGTGTGAAAATTTCCACCGCTATCATCTGGATGTATGCACTTTTAGTTTCTCATCAATAGAAGAAGAGGGGGCCGACTATCTTCAACTTACGACTCATAATTGTCTCCAGGTTTCCGTACATCACGAGCAGGAAAAATGCTTTCCTGGACATTGGTATTATGAAGGGCACAAGTAAGTTCGGTAGGCTCATTATGCAAGCCTCCAAGGGGTGAAAAGCATATGCGGCAAACGGAGTGGAGAGGATAAACCTTCGAAATCAGATTTCTGGATCGCTGAAGGGTCTATTTCTTTGCTTTTCTCACCTATGGTGTCTTTTATGTGTCCACGAGTACAGCATTGGGCTATGGAACATCCGGTGTAACCAATATATGCCAGTCTCCATGAGCAACAGGGAGAGGGGATACTGTAGGATATTATACCACAATCCGTCAGGCATAGAATTGTAGGTAGGTGAAATACCATTCATTTGTAACACAGCGAAGGGAGCAGCGGTGAGGTCCATCGCGATAATACCGAGAGCTGACTCTCTGATTTCCCGCCTGATTTGGTCCCTACCAAATCTTCTGTCGTGTTGCAGACTCCGTTCAAAATGGAAGAGGTACCAGAACGTCCCAAACGAAATGAATAGAAGAAAATGGCATGTTCTATGGTTGCTATTAGCCCAAAAGGAATAATTCCAGAAGGAGAACAAGTTACAAAATCACAACGAGGACACTGCCAAGTTGCTCATAGACGGACAAGCGAGTGTGAACATTCTGCTGTACGAGTCGACGCGCTCGAAATCCCCAATCCGTCAATAAAAACTCATGATTCAAAGTCTTTGTGTAAAGGCAATGGCTCGGCTTGTAGAACTTTGAGTTGATTGATTCCCGGAAACGACAATAAAATGGATTCGACACAATTGTATCAAGGAAGCCAAGTATAGAGCCCATAGCGCTATTGAAGGTTGTAATGAAACTGGGGCTGAGAACTGATCATCGATCCACTAGGTAACGAACAGTCTATTTATAATTTTGAGTTATATACTAGTTCTTCCGTTTTAACGATAAATATATAAAGAGCGAGGCTTTCTAAATATAGTAGTAGAAACAAGGGACAAAATCTAGATTTTATTTTTTTTTTCGAGAGGTTAATGCATATTTTATATTCTGGGTTTGAATCTAACGTACCTATCGATTTTATACTTAACAGGGTAGAATATATGCAGCTTTCCTTGAACTTTATACTTTGGTCACCTTTACCGCTCTTTGCCATCAGTCTAAATCCTAGCATACGATAGAGTATAGATACTCAGTATCACCAAGATATGGGGTCTTTCTGAAGTCTACACCCTCCTGAACGTTGAAATCCAATTGCACACTTGTTATACCCTGCACCCTTCTGAGCATGATCCCCCGCGAAAGGATGACCCAGATCGGCCGCCTCAGAACAGTAAAGCATTACGAAGCACCAGTACCCAAGAGGAAAATGTACAATGTGTTATGATAAATGGAATGCTAAATCTGTTCCTAATCATAGCCCTTCCCGCCATATTTGGTATCTGGTGGATAGCGCTGGAATTCCATGATTGTTCGATTTGGGAGGCACTTCGTCACGTTGCTTCAGACCCAGATATCCTCCTAGGTTGTTACCAGCCACCCAGACTTCCCGTGGCCTTCTACTTTTCTATTTGGATTGCCTTCCAGGCGACATTATTTACCATACTTCCTGGAACCATTAGCATGGGCCAGCCAACACCAGCTGGAGAACTTCTAAGCTATAAGCTGAATGGGTTCAAATGTTGGCTCGTCACTGTATTGACCATTCTACTTCTTTGGGCGGCTGGCGTGGTTGATTTACACTTTATTGCTCTGAATTGGAGGGACTTTCTGTCCGCGTCCGCATACTATGCTTGGATATTGGCAGTGCTTGCTGTTTTCAAAGCTCATTGGACGCCATCACATCTGCTGGACAGGGAGTTTAGCGGTAGGTTTGAGAGCCACTTTTTTTTGGTTCCGAAGTCTAATAATGCCGAGCAGGAAATATCTTCACGGATATGTATAATGGGATAGAGCTCAATCCCCGGATTGGAAAGTACTGGGATGTGAAGCTGTTCCATAATGGTCACTGTGCTATGACAGGTTGGACGTTGATGTGAGTGTATCCCGGTATCTTCTAATATTATTGGCGGAAGAGTGCTTATGATGAACAGCGACCTATCATTCATCGCCTTACAGTATGAGAAATATGGGTTCATTACAAACTCGATCCTCATAGTGAGCTTTATCCGAGCTGTTGTGAGTGTCGACTTCCTCTGGAATGAAGATTGGTATGAAGAACAGTTGAAATGCCCTAGAGGCGAAACTATAACTGATTGATTTCACGGACATCCAGGTATCTACGCAGTATAGATATATGCGAAGAGCCCTTTGGGTTCTACTTTACATTCGGGTCAGGCTTCTTTTTGCATTTCATGTACACGCTCCAGTCCCAGTATTTGGTACGACATCCCGTGAGCCTCTCACATGGCACGGCCATCTTTCTGCTGCTACTCGGTGGGACCGGATATGGGATCTACTACTTAGCGAGCGATCAGAAGAACGCCGTCAGGAGAACTCAAGGTAATTGCATCGTAGGCAGCAAAAGGGCAAAGTGCATCAAAGCGCAATTCGTGACCAAGGATGGCGTCACGCAGGAGAGCTTATTGATCCGTTCGGGTACGTCAGAGAAGCCCCCTTTCCTCCGCAAAAACTACGTTTGCTATTTTCAGTTCTCTGATACACACCAGGCTTATGGGGAGTTGTTCGCCATCCAAACTATGTTGGTGCTCTGTTGATGACACTTGCAATGGGTGGTGTATGCGGATGCGACAGCCTACTGCCTTGGACTGAATCGATTTTCGCGGCTGTCTTCCTGGTAATGAGGAGCTTGCGCGTTGATGCAAAATGTGCGAGGAAATATGGTCAGAGTTGGAATCTGTATCGAGAAAAAGTGAGATGGAACTTAATCCCCGGAGTCTTCTAACGAACGAAAGAAGGGTAGTGGGACTTGTTCAACATGTCGTCATACTGCTCATACACTTTTTGTAAAAGGTGGAAGTATGGGCAATCTTGTAGCAGTGTAATATGATAAAAAGGTGATTAAGAGACTGAATGAGTTGTGGTGGCACCTTAAGTAGGAATGGTTTACTCTGGGATACATCTATACATTGCTGATTACTGCTAGGCATGTGTCCCCACAAAAGAATTTCTATAAGCAGAAAGCTAGGTAGCTCTATAGCTTAATTCCAGCACAAATACGAGTCCTTTTTTTCGCCTCCATGAAGCTAATTTCTCCAGTCTGCCGGCCGTTAATCTCATCCGAGATCTCCTTAAGGGCATCCAAGCTGATAGCAATATCTTTGAGCTTAGTCTGAATACCAGGCCGTTCAGAATGCTTTTGATGGCCGGAAGACAACTCATAAGGGTCCGTCACTGGATCACGAGGAGACTGGACCTCTTTGCATTTCAGTAGTCGTGATTTATCCCAGAAGACATAGCCTCGGCTCCTTAGGTCATAATTCGAAGGGAGGTGAATCTCATGTGCCCATGTCCTCGTCTCATTTCCAATAGCCCATACATAGCCAACCAAAATTGCAATGTCCAAAACGCTCCGTATCAGAATCGCCTTCCGCAAGGTGCCATTGCATCGACTCTTCATCTCCTTCCGTCCCCCCACAAGAATCCAGCTCGTTTAATCCGATCATTATCGACTGTTTGAGTCCAGCTTCAAATCCTGAATGTACAATCATCCTTCTCACAGTTGAAAATGATGCACTGGTCAGTTTGAGTATTGCCAGCATTCCTCGCGAGATCAAATAGTCAATATGTTCTGGCCGCTCACTGCTCTTGGTGGATTCATCATACCACCATAGGGAAAACCAATCCAGCATAGCCCTAACTGAATGTTTCTGATCGCCCTTGATGTGCGAATTCATTTTCTCCTTTACCATTATCACAAAATCTTCCTCTATCCTGTCGCTAAGCTCTTCCATGAGGAGTTTATAAAACTCACCCACACAAGATATTTCTTCAATTTCCCAGGGACGAAGCATAGTTGTAAACCTTGGTGCTGGGTCACTTAAAGGTGGCGGGTCCAGCGGATCGTCACTAAACGTCTGTGAGATCTGGAACAGGCATGTATAGATCTCCTACCGAAAAAACGCCCGCTGCAAACGGGTCTTCTCAGTAAATGACAACGGCTCATCTGATACGGATGAAGATTGTTTGAGGGTTGAGAGTGCCCTGGTGCTGGAGGAAAAAAAAATAGATGCTCAAAACTGCTGTAGAACCTCCATACGTCCAATACAAGGCCTCGATCAGAGATTAGTTCGTACAGTTGTCCATCTTTCCTTGCTGCAAAGTGATCAAGGATGGCAGTACATTCTTGATCTAAGCTGTCAAAAATCTCTGAAAACCTTCTGCGTCTATATCCACCACGCCACAGATTGCCTTCAGGAACTAGCGTCTAGATTGTCTGTGCACGGTAAGCCAGGACAAAAGCTTGCTCAGCTTCCTTGGGGAGAGTGTGTGGTAAGATTGCAGACACGATTGACTGCTTATATGCTGCAAAAACCCGGTAAAATTGCGATAATGCTTTGACTATCGCATAAAGGTCCCTTGTTGAAGTTAAAGACTGCAGGATATTCACCAGCAGTTCAGGCGACAGGGATATTAAACTTGGAGACATCCGGGTGGTATAGTGCCCTATTATCGAGAAAAATCATTTCTAACTGACCAGGGACGCTCTCTTAACTGCAGTTGTATGAGGAGGAGGAAGGCATTGAACGTAACCTTCCGTGGGGTTTGAAATTGGGCCAGCAGCTGACATACAGGCCTGGCCCACTTAGGGCTGCCCCGCAAACCTCAGGCCGAAAAGCTCGGCTTTAGGCATCAATCCCTTTTTTTCGTTTTTTTTTTCAGGCGTGACACATCGCTCTGAACCATCGTTCCCCACTCCCGCTCTAATCACCAATATGCCGAAAGATCCACTGTTCAAAGGTCTGGGGGATATATTGGGAGAAATCTCGCTAGATTCCATCCAGCCAGGAGATGGTTTTGCCACGAAGACCGATCTAACAACATTAGCATCATACAACCTACTTTCAAAACAACGCAAGACAATCGTCGTCCCTGGTACGTAGACAGACGGTAGACCACCTCTGCTCCAGCTAGAAACAAATGCTCATCATAGTAGGCTCGCCACCGATATGGAGGCCCCCCAATACACCGAGAAAGGTGAAACCCGATGCGGGGAAATACCAAATGGACCCGAACCGACATGTATTCCCTAAATCGCCGCTGGAGCCGCTCTTCCGAGCGTTGTTGCTCACCCGGCCGAACCTGAACTTGAATGATATCGACCTCGTGACGGATCGGCGCAACCTCCGTCTTTTGTTGGGTTTCGTGAGTGGGAAGAAAGGTCCACTGCGTATTGATGTGGAGGTTGTTAACGGCACAGTGTTGTTCTCTACTTGGACCCAACGAGCAGTTAGTTTTGTCACTGGGTTCCATGGGTATGGACATGAATTTGAAAAAGTAGCGACCCGCCAGCCCAAGGGTGTCAAGGATAGCGTAACACATAATCGAGTCGTTCGCTACATGCTCGGGGATGTTAAAATGATTATGAGATACGAAGTCGACGGCTGCACCGGGTCTGACAAGGACATTTACATGGCGATGCCTATATCGCAGGTCCAACAGACCCCAACCGGCTATACGGTCTTAAATTGCGGGAAGTTGGTCGCCCCGTCTCGGATTATTGAAATCAAAACCGGAGCAGTCGGGAAAAACTTGGATATCTCTAAAAACATGGAACAACTTTGGTTTTCCCAGACACCCAACCTCTGTGCTGGCCATTATAATGAGGGTGGGAACTTCACCAGCATCACGAAAAAGAACTACTTGAAGTTGGGAAGACTTCAGAAATGGGAGGAGAACCATCAAGAACAATTGAGGAAGCTTGCCGCACTGCTTCGAGTCATTGTTGAGTTGGCTAAAGCAGCAGCCTGGAAGAACTTCGCATTAGTGTCCTCAGAAGGTACACTGAAGATTTATAGCATGGTGAATCAGAGTGACAAGGGACTGCCTGTTGACTTACACGCTATGTGGAAGTAATTGGTGAACAACCATCGATTCTGGATGAAGTTCCTTTTGTCAAATAATCTGTCAATCCGTGTCCAACGCTATTGCTATGGTTATTGTGCGGCTCCCTCATGAGTGTTAGGAAATGCCGTGGGGCTCACGTATCGCAGCAGCTCGTGTTGGGATAGGGTAAGCATCATACGATTATATTCACTGAAGGGAACATTTTGAATCAAGTGAACCGCTTCTCACTGCTGCTGCTACACTTTCGGATGAGCTCCTTCTATCTGACAATAACACTTCCATGTTATCTCTCTAGAGACGTATTTCAGCAATGGTCAGTGTAGCAGTGTTCATATGAGCTTCCAAATAGGCTACTGAAATTCTTAACGTCAGCGTAAGTCATAGCTCACATTAAATAACAGGGCAAGGAGTGCTAGTACTCGAATTGCGCCTTGACTACCGATGTACATTGTATGATATCTACGCGACAGCCATCTTCCGCGTCAGGTATGTGAGAAAAAAAACGTCATTCTCGTTCAACCATATATTACTCTAGGTATAGTGTAGAAGATGAGATGGATTAACAAGATATAAGATATCTCGAAAGAAAAACGAAAATATCAACAACTTGACTCGCAAGTGGCAAAAAAACGGTTATAACATGACTCATTTAGACAGGATGTCTCTCGGCACAGCCCAGAAAGTGAAGAAAATAAATATTCCAGCTAGGGATGCTGTCATAGAGAGATACAATATCCGCTCCATCTATGGCAACCCAGGGAGCCGACCCTGACAACAGACGGGGTAGGTAGTGCAAAGTGCTAACCCCATGATGGCGAACACAATCCTCCATACGGAAGTGAAAGGAGTCCAAGAGCGCGTCGCCGATATAGCCTAGTCCCTCAATGAAAGGCAATCTCTTTCAATAGATACCAATGATGTGATCATATCTCACTCGGGAGTGGAAGAGGGAATCGGAGGCCGAAATAAGTAGGTAGAGTAGCCCACAGCCACAGCCATAATCCGTAGAAAATGGCAGTCATGGTTCTATAACCATTTATACCGGATCTGAAAAGCGGTACATAGGAAAAAAAGAGTTGAGAAAGATCCGTCAGAAATGACGGAACCACTTTTCCATTCAGCTCTTGTCATCGCGCTGGCGCAAGCGGTCAACACCGCCGCGGACCGTGTCACGGAGACTGAAGCCTCCGAACAACCAGTCGTTTGAGTGACGGCCGTAGTGGTTGACAGTTCCGCTGTAACGCCGGTAGTCCTCGCCGGCTTTGTAGGAGTCAGATCTGCGCTTTCTGGAATGTGTCTCCTTGATAGAAGAGGGAGAGGCCGGGGGAGACATCTCAGTGGGGCTGGCAGAGCGACGGGGAATGCTAATGCGAGCCATTTTATCGCGTTTGAGGATGTAAGTGCTCTCTGAATCAGAGCGGCGCGAGCGTGTAGCGACCGGGATATCGCTAGGAGCAGGGGATTTAGACCTCGAGCGAGAGCGGGAAGCAAAGAGTCTTCCTGTTGGCAGGGAGAGTCGGTTGGATTGTATTTGAGATTGGGTTGTGGATGTAGACCTTTCTGGGAGGTCGATGGAATTGGGTGAGCTAGTGGTTGTATGCGAATGCTCGATGCTAGACGATTGTGGAGTAGTATTCTGATGGTTCATCACTTGGAGCAAGCGACAGAGGGAAAGCTTGGTGTTAAAGTATGGGAATTATCTGAGAAGCAGGGACAACTGTGATTGACAAGACAGGGAGAAATGCACGGGGGGCTGGAGGGGTTATTTATTTATGTTTGCGGTCGGCTTTCTCCGAATGGATGCTTCTGACGAAACGGTTTATCTTTTTTAACTCATCACTGTGGAAGACGACTTGAGACGGGGAAACGAATGGGAGGATGCCAACACGGCATCGGGCCCCATCGATAGGGCTTTTAGCGGGAGTCTTGTTTCTCCTGTTGACTCAAGTCGGTGAGGGTCCTGGGGGAGACCCGCTCCTCTGCCCTACAAGGTGCTCAACCCATCCAATCACCGGCCGCCAATGGCCCCCACGACCCATCAAGAGGCTCGAATTCACCGCTTCTGCCTAGGAAATGTCACCCTTTCGGGTCCCCGCCTTGCCCTTTTCGTTCTGGTAGTCGCTCTCTGCGTAACAGTGGAAATGATTCTGCCTGATGGTGGTGGCTTCCTTTCCATCCCGAATACGAACGGCTGGGATTCAACTGAACCTGCTGTCACCCGTCGGACAGCTGTTTCTCAGTCTTGCTCGGGGGTGGTTTTCATTTTTTTTATTTGTTTATTTTTCTTTCCATGTACGGAATGTGGAGAGCGACGTCAGAAATCAGCGCAAAGAGGAACAAAACCCCTCACTGGGACCAAGCAATGTTCAGCTGATGCATTCCGGGCTAAGACCACGCCCGACCCAAACACTAGTTCTAGCGCATTTCGAGAAGACACGAAACCAAGTCATCTGGCTTGGCCCCCACCGGGACTAAATTTGACAATTTGCATGTCACTGGTCACTGCGTCAACAGGATGCTGACAGGAAATGGCTTACGTGGTCGGTTTAGGGCTGAAATGGGCCAGGATCCATGGTCTGCCATCCCATTACAGCTGCCGACCGAGGAATGGGCCGGTGGATAACCCAGGAAACCTGATTTCTAACTTAGTGTTGCTAATTTTGATCTCTCTCACATACCATCCGCGGAGATAGCAATCCTGCGACCCAGACCCCCGTATCGACTTTCTCCAGAATCAATTGACCAATACAACGAACGGTGACTTGTGCATTCCGCTCGGCTATCGTCACTCCACTTGAGGCTCTAGTCTGTGCCCAATGACATCATGATTGGCGCGCCCCGTGTGCCAAGGGTCAGTCATCGGCACGCTCGTTCCGTGCTGGTCCGAATTGGTTCTCTCTCCCTGTCCTCTTCTGTCCGGGGTATGTCGGGGGAGCTTGGTCGATGATTATAGGTCCGGTGGCAGGGCAACATGCCAGGTACCCTAAGGGCATACGAAGGGGGTTACTACGGTGATATGAGATCCGGCCGGTTGAACTATGTTATGCATCGAATCAATAGTGTTAGACCCTAAACAGGGTGTGGGTTATGCATTCATTTGTATGCTTGAGATACTCCATTCACCCTTGTTTTTCTGTTTATTTTTATGGTTTGTATTTTTGGCCAATTTCATTTTCGTGGCCGGACTCGAAATCAATTGCAACGCCTCCCCAGTATGCTGCCGCTCTAATGCAATGCAGATGACTCCATCCTCCTTCAATCTGTAAGAGAATATGCCAACATGAAGATCAGACTACCAGCCACAGGACAAATAGGTAAAGGAAAGCACATTAACTGAACAGAAGCCCATGCAAGAGAAAGAAACGAGAGAAAAACATCGAAATCACTCCTCCGCAAGTGTCCACAGACTGGCGCTAGGCCGCCTCCAAGACCGCGGCTGCTCCGAGTGACACCGGCGATGGTTCCTATCCACCGCCAAATGCTTCGGTAGGCTAGAAAGCTCCCGACCTCTATCGGGGGCAACTGGCTGCTCAGCAGGGCGTTGCGGCACCCAGTATGAAATCACCACGTTCTGGCCGGTGCTCGTCGTGGTAGGCAGGACGAAGAGCGACCGAGCCTTATCCAAGGGCGGCCGGATCATGCGCCGCAATGAGCCGGAGCTAGATCCAGAGCCATAGCTGTATCCGGCGCGGGGGGTGGTATGCTCGACTGTTGTCTTCGAATAAGGCCAAATGCGATAATGGGGGCGGGTGGTCTTGGGAGGAGGAACGATTCCTGCGGACGCAGCGTCGTCCCCAAAATAATCGCTGGAATTCAGCGGAGTCAGGAACTGTTGTTCCAGTTGAGCCTGTTGCTCTGCGACTCGCATAAGAGGGACGTTGCGACGGGGTCCTGGCCCGCAGTAGGGCCAGGAGTGGCGCCTTCTGTGGTGGAGTAAATGCGGCATGCTAACAATGCAAGACTAATTGGAAACTTGCAGAACGAACTAATTTCACTAGGAGACAAGGCCAGATTTATATGGTGCCAGACAAGGAGAAGAAGGAAAAACGATGACTGCAAAGCCCAGGCAGAACCAAAACGCTAATGGGTACTATTGGAAAAAAGGCCAGTTTTGACGAATCCTCCTCGACAAAAGTCCCAAGTCTCGCAACGCCTTTTCATAGTCCAACGGACACATCTCCATAATGGTAGCCAAAGTGCGTAGGCAGTCAAGGATTATAAAGCGACTCCGCCTCTATTGGTTTGGTCATGAGGCCCGCACGTGCAAGGCGCACGCGTAAGTTTACGATCGCCCGGGTGACTCGTCCGGCGACTCCTCCGGGGCTTGAAGACTCATAATCGAGCTAGCCCGACCGATCACACGGGATGCGTATCAGAAAGCGCCCTGAATTGAGTCATCGCGCGACGGAGTGGCGGGCGAAAGCTGTTGACTAGTGACGAATAATGGCGGGAAAATGCAGCTTACTCGGCAAGTACCTCAGCACACAACACCGTTTGCGATCGGGCCTGCTTCCTTCAAGACAAAGTTCCATATTTTTCCTTGAGCTTCTCTCGAGCTTCATAAATATAAATATATCGGGGGTTCCCACTGTACCCCTCTGTGCGAGATCTTCGTCACCCCAGATGTGAGTGGGGTACCAGTCAGCGGGTGATGCGCAGTCTCTCGACTCCATCACAAGTCTCCCGGGGGATCATCTCCTGGCACGAGCGTCTGTCATTGCCCTCTTCCCACTGTCGCCGTGTTACATCGCAGATCTCAGGATGGTGATATTGGCCATGGCAATGACTGCGACCCTGTATGTGCATTACGTCATTCTCAGACACTGGTGCAGGCAGCAGTACACAATGGGCAACAGCCTGTAGGTATGTCTCCAAGGATCAGCAATTCATCTCCATGACCACTAGCCGTCTAGTATAGACACAGTCTACAAACGACCATTCTCCAGATGAATAGGGATTATATGAAAAGCCTCAAGATATATGGTATCGGTTCCATGACTGCACAGTTATACAAGTATCGCATATACCCCTGTACTAGGAATGGTTGCGAGGAAGGCACAAGGAAAGCTTGTGCGCCGGGTTAGCAAGGAAGCCACTAGGTCGACACCTGTTAAGGCCTATCACTCCTTATACAATATATAGATTCCTCATTGAGAATAGAACTACAGGGCTACTTGATTACCTCTCCTAAATTCGTTATGCACCATGGATAGGGGCAGTATATATATGTGGCTAGAGGTAGGTACTGCACCGGGATACCGCCTGTCTTTTAGACCAAATCGTTGATTCACCACTCATTTATAGTACACAGTGCTTACTGCTAAAGGGATTTGGTTCATCATTTACTGAATAGATATACATTGCTGCTTTTCTCGACGAGACCAACGTTAGAACTGTTGGCGGTGGGGTTCTTCCACAGATTATTCACGTATGGCTTCGTGAAGCCAGAACCTGTTTTGACGAGTCCCCGCAATCCAAGGATTGGTTTTTGACATGGACAATGCCACATGAAGTCCCAGTGATTACAATTAAAATACACCCACCGCAGGATGATGCAAACTATCTCTGGCGAGGAGAGGGCCCATTCCGCGACTGTGTCTTATTGTTGTTATTCATTGTGGGAACTAGGTAAATGTCGTGCCTGCTTTGGTCGTTTCCATGTGCATTCAGTGCGGTTTTACAGCGGCTATTATGCCCTTGGAAAGTGGTAAGCATAGTACCATAACTCATACATATGTCAGAGATATCTATCATTCAGGGTAAAAGACCTGTCAACCAGGTAAATATAAGAAGCTGGTAGGAGATAATACTCAGTCAAGAGAAAGCCGATTCTTGACCTTCCTATACCGACTAACAGTTCACTGATCGATCATTTAAAATCTCGTCCTAGAGGGCTTTAGGATCCCCCATGCCACATTAACTTGGTATATAATTCGGCATTGCGTTCGGCGGCCGAATGCAATCATCTGGCCGAATCGCCATCCCATCTGTGGCAAGATCAGTACAACACTGATTCTCTAGTTCCGTGGATAACAAGCGACCTAAAAACACTCCCAAATAATATGCAGAGAGCGTATCAAAAAACCAAAAAAAAAAAAAAAAAAAACCTCACTCAGGTCACCCACATTGTCCATTTAATCTAATCTGACAACCCCCCATTCACCTTCTTCACCATTACAAACGGGCCTCCAACCCGCTTCAACAATTTGATCTCTCGGGGCTTCACATACAGTGGCTCCGTCGCGGCAAGGTAATCATGATAATATGGTTTTTTCGCTTGGACCTGTTTTCACCAGTCAGCTACCACTTTTGCTTTCCCGATACCCGAAAACAAAGCACGATTCTTCGGGTGGCAGATAGAAGGACGAGTTTATGGGATACATACCCCGAGAAGCCATTCCGGCGATGCAGACCTGTATAACTTCACATTTAGTTGCCAGTAACACTCAACCAACATATCTTCTCTTTTTGGGATGTGTAGAAGACACAAAGGGAATACGATAAGAGGATGACTTAAACAGGGAACTATACCAATTCTCGACCCAGGAGAGTGTCCCCGGGGCATTGGGGTCCTCATATACTTCAAAAAAAGTACATTCAGGCTCGGCGATGACAGCCTCGTAGGCGGGTTGAAATGCAGCCCAGAATTTAGGCAGGTCCTCGTGGTTGAGGTGGATTGTGACTTGCAGGGAGAGGGAATCTGACGGAGTGGCCATTGTGGGATTATCTCTCTGACAGTGTCACTCTGGGGGAAATTAGATTAAGTGTAAGAAGAGAATATGGGTTCATTGTTTTTTGGGGGGGGGGATTGAATGCTTTAAACAAAGCGGAAGGGGTACCTAGTGAGCGGGGATATCGGAGCTTAGCAAAGGGGGGACTTTGTTGGGAGGTTCAAGACCAACTAGTGTTTTGGTCGAGTGGTATGCGGACAGAATTTATGAGAGTAAGCGCTAATCACTAGATTGGTGGCAGCGAGCCAATTACTACGGCTGTGAGGAGATTAATGCAACAGCTCCAACAAAGGGAGATTACATTATGCCTGTTACCTGCCAGCATAGCCCATTGTGTGCAGGGATTTGGAATTCATATCCCGGACTGTCCAGGATTTGGTATTAATACGGTTCTTGCAGCTGCAGCAAAATGACAAGGATAGGAACTATGGATTCGGATTATATGTTCGTACGTTGTCACCATGTCCATTGATGTCTCTATGTTCCATGCTCAGAGTAATTATCATGCAATATTGACACCTATTTGTGAAATGATAACATAATGAGGCCTAGATAGATAGATCATTTGTTGCTCATATATATAATAATAGTGGGAATCAGGTGATATGGTAGTGCTCTCTATATTCTTCGGTTATGATAGAACTTCTACGGGGAACAAACTATATAGTACACTGAAGGGGACTGTTGTGGAATCTTTGTGTATGAAACCACTGATGCACGATGACCCCCTCATACCTTGGACAAGAGAAACCCGTCATTCTGAAGCTTCTGGAACACCTGGTGTGGGTCATACTTCAGTGCAATACGCTTCAATTCTGCCAGGTTGGCTGAGCCATACGTTGACAGCGGGTTCTGGTCCCGCGAGGCATCATTCATATACCGGAAATCCTCGGCTAAACCGCGCGCCTCTCCGAGTTCTTTCCATTTCTTCTCCGTCGCAATAGACACACTGCGTACCCTATTGTCGTCACTGGCGTTGGCCCAATATGCCAAAGTTGTCCACCCTGCCAGGCCCTCCGCAGTTAGTCTCGTGTAGTTCCAACTAGGGCGAGGGATATGAGAGGGATCACGTACACTGGGTGTTCTCTTCGGCCAGACCCAATGGGTTGCCCCCTTTCGCCTTGCCCACAGTAACCAGGTTCGCAGGGACAGGCTGAATAGTAAAGGTCTGACTGGCCCCGGTGGTCGCAGAGACCTCCGCTGCCAGCGGTTGCCAGAAGTTGTACACCTCTTTGTAAAGGTCTGCATCAACCCTGGAGCTAGCGGCTCGGTAGTCTCGGCTGTACAAATAGTATTAGGTCAGTTGATATAAACAAAAGGACACGACGGCCTACCGTGGTTGGGAAGGAGGTGCACCGTCGGCGCCGAACATCCGAACCAGACTCCCAACGGTGCTGTTAGTCGCCGTCGCCATCACTTCCAGCGGAACAATGGCATCGAAGGGCGCAAAGATCTCCGGTCTCGCGGCGGCCTCAGTGTACATCAGTCCCACAATGGCATACTCGAGGCTCACTACAAGCGCAGCGGTTGATTTGGAGCCAGACGAGTTCTGCTGCCATGTAGCAAAGGCATCCAGCAAGTCCGGAACCCTCTGGAGACTGTATAGGGAAGCCTCATACCAGACCTGCGGTAGGGGGATCGTTTCAAGATCGAATTGGGTGACGACGGCTGATAATATACTTAGCATACTGCTCAGAAAAGGGATTCATCGCCGCGAATAGTACCAAAGTTAGGGCCACCGCCCTTGAGGGCCCAGAACAGATCACTGTTATGGTCGGCATTGGCATCGGTGACCGTTCCATCTGCCAAAACAACCTGTTCGAGGGGTCAATGTCTTAATCCTCATAGGGCTGGGAATGCTGGAGCCGTACGTGGAAGTTTTTCACATTATCCGCCGCAAGACCATACTGGCCCGAGAAGTGAAAATATCCTCCTAAACCACGTCTCATGAGTCAAGGTATTTTCAAAAGTGCTCGGGGATGTAAAAAACATACCTCCCAGAATGAGCCCGCCCACGCCAACGTCCCCAATGCGACCGCCCATAACCGTCACCCCAGTAGGCTCTAAGGTTTGGTACACGTCTCCCCACCGAGCACCCGGGCCCACGCTGAGGACTGACTGGTCATGGCTAAGGTTAATACCGTTTAGACGTCGTAGGTCCACGAGAATACCGGGCTGGTCAATACCTGCCCAGCCGGGGTTGGGAGAATGACCCCCGCTGCGCACTGCAAATTTGGCCCTGAAGAAGGTAATGATTCTCAGCGCCTTGGACACATCACTCTCTGAGCGGGGGAGAATAGCGCATGACGGCGTTTGCCAACAGGTAGACGACCAATGCAGGTCCCCTGCGGTTCCATTGGCTGAGGACTGTTGAACTACATCAGGCCCCAATGCAGCACCAGCTGTCATACAGGCTAAATGAACCAGGATGGACTGAGCCACCGTCTGGCCGCTGAGCAGAGCCGCTACGTCAGCATTGGTGGATAAGGTGGTCTGCAGCGCTGTCCTCTCTGAATGATTGACAACCACATCGCTGGCGAGCGAGGCCACTGCCTGTGTTGCCGCTCCGGAGGCAATAACGGGGGAGGCAGTAGATGAGGCGTAAGAAGTGGCCAGGCATAAATGCCATGCCAAGGCCACAGACAGAGAGAGCAGCAGGGCAGACATGTAAGGCCGCAGGGATGAGCGAATATGTGATATCGCCTTTGTTGAGGATTGCCATTAGCGTAAGGGATATGCCCGTTTATAGTGAAATGCATTGTGTTGCATCTGGTGCTGTTGAACCCTATCGTGGGATGGGTTTGGAATACGAGAAGGAAGGTATGGACATGCATCAGCAGTCAGAAATTAGTGCCACTAGTTCAGGGTGGTATAATTCCTTCAGTTCACATAAAATAGGGAGAAGCAGCAACATGAAATATATATATATTTTTAGATCTTCTAATATATGTATACTTTTACTGTAGAGGGATAAGGCTCTGATAGGGCGAAAGAGTATACAGTGTTTCGTACGAAATACGACGTGATCCACAGGGTATCAGGCCTCCTAATGCAGAATGAGGCCGACAGCTACATGAAAGGATTCTATATAAGGTTACAGTCTTTGCCTCTTAGACTTGCGCTCTCTCTCAGTTGTCAATATATGAAGAACTCCCTTGAATACCAACTTGCTGCCACCTTATTCTAAGACGAGACGCCTTTTCCGCATCGGGTTGATTATCAGAAGAGACAAATATCCTGCGCAGTTTGAGCTACCACGTGGTAAATATCATCGCCTTCTACAGGTAAGACACTGGTAAGCTGGCGATATTCTGAAAAATGCCAGAGGTCCAAGCGAACGGCACTGCGGGCCACGATTCCAAGACGCCAAAACGTCATCCGGACGCAAACCGATCGAAGCAACGCACTGGTGCAGGAGGCCAGTACGGTGGAGATGACACTCCTAGCGTCCTACGATTACTTCCAGTGTCATGGATGCCGTACCTGCAGCTCGTTCGGCTGTGGCCGCCAGCCGCGCTTCTCCTTATTTTCTTCCCCCATGCATTTGGCGTTCTGCATGCTGCCATCCGGGCCCAAGCCCCGATTCAGGATGTCGTCCGCGCCAGCATCCTGATGTTTGGGGGCTCTTTCTTCTTTTCCAACGCGGCGCATATCTGGAACGATCTCATTGATGCACCCTTGGATGCCCAGGTCGAACGCACCAGGCGGCGTCCCATTCCCCGCGGCGCCATTACGCCAAAGGCAGCCCTGGTCTTTTGTGCCACTCAGGCGCTTGGTGCTGCGACCCCACTGGCATGCATGCCATTGGGGTTGTGGACCAGCTTTCTGTACGCCTTGCCCAACATTATCGGCACGGCCTACTACCCGTTCGCGAAGCGACATACGCATTGGCCGCAGCTCGTGCTGGGGTTCTGCATCGCATGGGGCGTGATAATGGGGGAGGTTGCTATGCGGGTGCAGCCACTGGTTTGGTCCACGGACACGACTGGGGTGACAGTTGACGCCTCTATAGTATGCCTCGTAGCGGGAACAGGGTTGTGGGTGCTCATCTATGATACGGTCTACGCACATCAAGACCTGGAAGCAGATCTGCGAGTGGGCATCCGCAGCCTAGCTGTGTTGTTGCAAGGCCACACCAAAGTCGTGCTCTGGCCTGTGCTGACGCTCATGACCGGGCTCCTTCTGCAAGCCGGCCGGTTGAGTGGCCTGGGAATGCCATACTACTTTGTCTCCGTGGGTGGGGCAAGTGTGTCACTTGGTCTGATGCTCTGGCGAGTCAATCTGCAGGACAGCAAAAGCTGTTGGTGGTGGTTCAGCAACGGGTTTTGGTGGACTGGCGGATCCATCGGGATGGGATTATTGGCGGAATGTTACATGCAGGTCAGATTTTAATAGCATCTCAGTCCGGGCCGAATAGAGCGGAAGCACCAACGACACGGAGATGTCCGTCGTTTTATCAATACTATCTATTGTTAGCAGGCTGACTCGGCCTCGTATCAAAATCTTTGAGCGCATATGGAGAGGACCTCTCTCACGTGGCTAGTTCTAAATGACACCTACTTGGATGGACGAAGGGGGCCATATGCATTGCAACCTCTAGTCTAAATATCTTACATGCATCGCCCCCTTTGGCCTGCAGAAACTGCCCCTCACTCTACCATGACAGCTTGAAGCACAATGCTGGGGCGAGACGGGGGGTTCTCCTTATATCAGGATGCCTAACAACGCATCTTTGGTCTTTCCCTCGTGGTCCACCGGGATTCATCGTGGCCAGGTGCAACAGCAGGAAGCGCACTGCCTACTTGCTCCGAAAAGACTCTCACGATGACTTTGACAACTTCCGCCACCGGCATGGCTGCAGCGGCAACGGACTCGCTGCTTCCCCCGCCCACGGAGATTAACGATACCCACAAGACTTACTCGGTTGCAATCGGCTGTATCCTGATGGGTATTATCGCAACGTTTGTGGTGCTGGCACGCCTATTCCATCGCTGGCACACTTGTGCGCTTGGTGCCGATGACTATGCCATTATGCCCGGACTGGTGAGTGGCCCACTCCTCTCCCCCTCCCCTGCATATCCACCGACCATGCACATCATCCCAGTCTGGAGCTCTCCTTAATTAAATTCCTGCAGGTGCTCTACCTCGGCTGGACCGCAATGGCCGCCTACGTCAACCTACATGCCGGTGTCGGCAAACCACTCTGGGAAATCACCTTGGGGGAGTATTCGATCTGGTATCAGGTCCATCTGCCTCTTCCTGGGAGCGTCCAACCGCAAGACGACTGACACGAAACTCATGCACTAGGGCATCGTGGGTAGTGCCCTCCTCTACCCAATCATGAGCGCCACCATCCGCACGTCGGTGATTCTCCTGTACCGGCGCACCTTTGCGACCTCATACCCGCGTTTGGTGGTAGCGATCTGGGCTCTCCTCGCTGGCCAAATCGTCTACGTAATCGTGTTTACCGTGTTCGGCGGCTTCATGTGTAGCCCATTTTCCGCGGCATGGACGAACCCCCTTCTGCGGCCTCAGTACTGCAATGACTGGCGCTACTACTATGTGCAGGTGGCGCTGTTTAGCTGCAGCATGTCGTTTGATGCCATCTTACTCATCCTTCCTCTGTACCCGGTGTTCAAGCTGCAGATGCCGATGAAGAAGCGCATCTCGGTGGGGGTAGTCTTGATGCTTGGTGCTGCGTAAGGAACCTCCGCCCTCTTCTCTCAACCCGTTTCGGGAAGTCCCTATTCGATCGCTGACAGGTGGCTCTTCTATCAATTATAGAGCTAGCATTGCCGCGGCCTACAAACTAGGTGTATTTGTGGATCAGATGAATCGGATCGACCAAATCAACCCACACTGTGCGTCTCCCTTCATTCATAAAACTGGCAGCACACAACCTAAGTAAAGCTAACTTTTGTCGTGGACAGGGCTCCAATACGTCATGAGCCGAGTTACGCCGCCTCAATTCGACAAATACGGACTCACATTCTGGATCCCTTCGCAAGTCGAGCCCTGCGTAGGCCTGATCGGGGCCTCGCTGCCGGCACTCCGAGGGCTGATTATCGACCGGGTCAAGCAACTCACAGCGGCGGACCCCTCCCGCCAGGGCGCCAGTAGCAAGTACCCGTCGGACCATTCAGGGAGTACTCGCCAGGGAGACAGCCTCCGGCGGGGGACTGTGAGCAAACGCGGGAGCGGCGATGTGGTATTGCTGCGAAGTGAATACGTGGAGCTGGACGATCGAGTCTGATTCGTGGTGTATTTGCGGCCCGGCCCTGTATTAGTAGGTAGCTAGTGGCTCTCTGCCTTGTAAATATGTAGACTAATGTGGTAACCACTCACTAGTTCCAAACCTTTGTATACAGAGTAAGCGACGTGATCAGCAATTTAATCAGGCTGAAATTAGTTACACCGGCTTTGATTGGGCTATTATGATGCCACTTTTATTCTCAGTGCCAAAGAACTTAATGATCATGCAGGCAGGCCGATGGAGTACTAGTAGTAGTGGTAATCTCCTGCCTTAATGATCAATCCCCTTAGCGCACCCTTCCCGTCTTACATGGTAGCATCGCGCCTTTTGGTAAATATAGCGCCCTATTTACTAATGGATTGGTAATTTTTCTAATATGCATAGGTCACTAATGCAGTCTTTACGTGGCGTGCTTCTGTTTGGAAGATAGCCTTGTTCCAACTCCATAGACCAGATGTCAGCACCGGCTAAATGCCTCACTTGTTGATCCCCGACTTTCATGGAATGATGCATGATGAATGCATGGTGAAATACCGAGTAGCGGCAGCCAAGGACATGCTTGCTGACGGCTTACTGCTAGCCACTAGTAGTTAACTAGCCTATATTATGCAAGATGCATAATTAGTAGTATCCTGGAACTAAAGTACTACTCAATAGTAACACTTAGCCCTACTAACTAGTACTTAGTCTACCAGTACTAAGTTGGCCCCCAACAGCACCCTGCAGGATAATTTGTAAACCGAGCTTTAGGCAATGATTCTCGCTGCAAGGCCGTCCGTCCTTATCTGTGGCAGGTACTAGCTATCTAGTAAGTACCTAAGTAGTTGGCTAGGGACCTACTAAGGTTAGTAGTAGTAAGGAATTAATACCTCCATTTTCCGGGCAGACCGACAGGTAAGAATAAGATACGAATTACGAATTAACTAGTTATTGAAGACTTATATGCATCCAATCCATCTCGGCAATCATACGTGCCTGGAATATCAGGTATATCCACAGGGTCTTAAATCCACCCCCCTCCACCGCCCCCGGTTTGGTTCTCTCTTCCTGGTCAATTCTCAGCCGCCATACCTGCATTGTTCGTGGAGAACCCTGGTTTCTGCAACTTTCTTGCATGTCCTGTCGTATTGATTTATTTTTTTTTTTTGGATGAGAAATTAGGGCAGTCCCGAGCGTATTAGTAATACGCCAGAATAACCCAATCCATCCCTTCCGGAGCGTATTCCTATGACAGAATCTACAAGGCAGCGAAGCTTAAGATTTCTTCTTCAGGGCCCCCAAAACCCATTTTTGCATAGAAATAGGTCTTGGCATTCATAAATCCGCCTATGGAGTGGGAGAGGCAGTAATGATGTATAATCATGGAATATCATATAATTGCACTGTTTAAGGCCCAATTGGGGCCCTCGAACGCCCAGCATGGGCCCTAGATTTAGGCCCAAGGACTAACTAGCCTATCGTGGGCTTGGGCCCCGAGGGCTGTGAAGAAGGCTAGCAAAACTCCTTACTACTTACTTTCCTCTAGTCCTGTAGAATGAATGATCCTTCATAAATAAATGCACTAGGGTAAGTTTCAACGCGCCGGATGGGTAATAAATATGATTGACCAGTTTAACGTACTACTACTCCACCGGCCAATCAATATTAGATGTTGGTTGGTGCAAGGCGCAACCCAACGCCAATTGGTTTTTTGGTCAAGTGGTATAGAGCAAATAAAATAGCAATTTATGACCAGAGGCTGTTGGCTTTTGACTAGCCAAGTTTGAATCCGCCCGGTGCAAGCTCCTGAAAGACGCAGTCTGGGTCATAAGCGTTCTGTACCGCCCGCAGTCTCCGCACGTTGTCCTCCCCATAATGCCCGATCACGTCCTGGTCCCAACTAGCGTCGTTCATGAAAATATACTCAATGTAGCTCTGCTCCTCCCGGGACAGGTCCTCGATTTTCTCCCGAACCCCCGCTGTCGCGCGATGCGCCCGGCCGTCGTCCGCGGCAAACTCCCACCCGATGTCGAGGACCAACCAGGTTTGGTTCACGGGTTGCAGCCCCAGGGCATTGCCGCCGCGAGCGTTACCGGCAAGGACGGCGCTGGCGGAGATCGGCTGCAGGCCGACGGCCAGGGTGCGGGAGGTGATGGGGTCGAGTGCGCTGAGCTCGGCGCTGGCGTTGGGGTGGAGGAAGAAGTCGGCGATCTTACTGTAGAGGGGGTGGCTCGGTGTAAAACCGGTGGAGTGCCAGTCCCACCGCGGGATATCAGGGAGGAACGCCCCGCTCATAAATTCAGTGAAGGACTGGATCTTGGTCGTGTCCTGGATTGTGGGAAGAGAGTAGAAGGGCTCGAATGCGGCGGGGGATTCTTCGGGCCTCAGGTAGACCATGTTCAGGATTACACCGCCGGTAGCGTTCATGGGCACGGCTTGGACCATGAGGTTGGCGTAGGGGTCCTTGTTAGGGGCCGCTTGATATTCGTAGAGTGCCTGCATCACGGCGGGGAGCTGGTCATTGGAGTACCATTTGATCCCACCCCAGACCTGGCCGATGGGGTATGTTTGGACGGTGGCAGCAGTGACAATAGCTATGCCGTAGGGGTTAGAACGGAGCCAAAAAAGGGCCGGGGCTAGGTTGGATGCGAGCCCATACCGAAATTGTTCGCTCCTCCCTTCAGAGCCCAAAAAAGGTCGGCATGCTCCTGGGCATTGGCATGAACGGCGGATCCATCGGCTAGGACAACCTATCCAAAAGACAGACAGACACTCAGCTTTCTCTCTCCAGAGAACACGGTTGGATGATCTCTCACCTCAAAATCGACCACATTATCGCAGGCGAGGCCATACAAATCAGACAGATATGACAGCCCGCCTATATCTCCCAGTTAAGTTAAGATTCAACAATCAATTCCACGGGGAAGGCATACCGCCCAGGAGCAACCCTCCCACGCCGACGTCCACCACACGGCCGCCCACTGCCGTTCGACTGTATACTTCCAACTGTTCATACACGGTCTTCCATCTCTGGCCCACCCCGATTGTGGCCAAAGTGGTTTCCGGGTTGTAGCTAAAGCCAGAGAAGCTAGACAAGTCCACCAAGACTCCCCCGTTGATGTTAGCCCCGAACGGGGAGGGCATATGGCCGCCGGATCGAACGGCGAATGGCACCCGGTGGCGAGTCACCAGCTGGACAACAGTCTGGACGTCTGCTACCTGGCGGGGCTGGACAATACATGACGGCTTGGCCCATGCCGTAGCGGACCTGTTCGCTTGCATTGTCAGTAGTCTGACACCACTGCAGTGGATCCGGTTGCATCAAATCACTGACCAATTGTCCTCACTTAATGTGGTGTATTCTTGTGACGATGGGAGGACGGTGGTGCTTGAATTGAGATTCAAAAGCCGCCGGCAAACAGCGGCCACTGGATCCACAGGCTCGGCCAGAGCATAGCTGGCTAAGAGAGACGAGAGAAGACCCAAGGAAAAACGCATTGCTTCAATCCAGATCGTTGGGTAGTTTGTATATTACCATCCTTTTGGGGGTTAACATGGATGAGATTATAAAGACAGACTTACATTTCCATGTTGAGTGAAAGTCTATTTGAAAGTCAAAAGTACACTTCAACTTTCCGAAAGCCGGACAAGGATCATTAGGGTCATTTGGTAGTGGGCGTGGGGATACGCTGCGGACCCACGGGCGTATTGATTACCAACAATGCGCATCTCTGGAGTTGGTTCGGTGACCAGCTAATGAACCCTTGCTTAGTGCTGAGTGAGCAATCACCGGGAGCCATACTATATTAAAGTTACATTTTCAACCTTTCCCCCTCACTATCTTTCATATCATCGTCGACCCACTCGCTCCGCCCCCATTCCGACCCTCTTATACGTCGTATACGAAGAACCACTGTCCCTACTCGGACACAAATCACAACAATGGCCGGCAAAGGGACTGTCCTGGTGACCGGATCCAACGGCTCGTTGGCAATGCCCATGGTGGAGCATCTGCTCCAGACGTATCCGCAATTGGCCTTAGTCTTGACCGTGCGTAATCCCTCCGCCAAGGATGTCAACACCAAGCAGCTTCTCAACATAACCGCGCCCCATCGCGATCGTGTGCACGTCCGAGGCCTTGATCTCGCCCGCCTGAGCGATGTCCATCAGTTCACCGACTCCCTAGCCGCCGACATCACCGCCGGTACTCTCCCTCCGTTGAGCAGTATCATCTGCAACGCTTTCTACTGGAATCTCACGGGCGAAGTAATCACCACCCCGGATGGCTTCGAGCAGACTTGGCAGGTCACCTACCTAGCCCACGCTGCACTGGTCCTTCGTCTCTTGGGGTCCTTCGGCTCGAAGCCCGACGCGGCTATCGGTCGCATCGTCCTTTTCAGCAGTGATGCCCACTTGCCCGGGAAAAATGGCCTCGAGGCATACCCCCCTACCCTGCCTGATGACCTCGACTCCTTGAAGACGACGACATCACCTGAAGCCCCTGCCGGCGGGAACCAGGCCGAAAACCCCCTAGGCCGGGGATTCCAGCGTTACGCCAACGCAAAGCTAGCAGTGACTATGTGGATGTATGCACTCAATGCACGTCTGGAATCTGTACGTTTCTCCAGTTTTCTCCCCTCTCCTTTTCTTTACCTTGGTTTGATATTTTCATCACAAGCTCTCTAACCGATGCATGTCACATGGATATCAGGCTACAAGTCCTGTTCATGATGTGACCGCAATCGCTGTTAA
Organism: Aspergillus bertholletiae; assembly: GCA_009193595.1. Lineage (NCBI taxonomy): Eukaryota > Fungi > Ascomycota > Eurotiomycetes > Eurotiales > Aspergillaceae > Aspergillus > Aspergillus bertholletiae. The sequence continues at coordinate 73,070 of ML736262.1, forward strand.
CCCGGGAAATCTGACCGATTCGCGTGCGCTGCGGGTGAATACGCCCGCCAAGTTACAGTTCCTTTCCCGGTTCATTATCCAGCCTCTACGCCCGCTGCTGCAATTCAAAGATCACACGATGCGGACCGCCGCGGAGGCAGGCGTCGATGTCGCGGAGTTGGCGGTCGGTCCCGAGTTCGCTGACGCGAAGGGTTACTTCACCTGGAAGAAGCAAGACACCAGCTCACCAGAGAGTCTCGATCCAGCGAAGCAGCAAAAGCTGTGGGAGAAGACCTTAGAATGGGTGGGGTTGGCAGAGGCGGATTTACCTCTGTAGTTGGAAACTCTTTTTTTTTTTTTGTCTCGTACAACCCGAGCTGTAGGATTGAAAATAATCTCTGATTTATATAAGCCTGGGAAAATTTGAAAAGCAAACCTTTGGTTATAGCGTTTGTTCCCATTTAATCCAACTTCTTCCGATCGGCAAATCGTCTCTGAAGAAGTGATTGCTCCATCCGGTCGCAAGCTAGATCCCAGTCCGAGTCTCTGGTCCATTGGCGATAGTAAGGTTGAAAACCGAGTAATCCACCGATCCAGCGACCCAGCAGAATCCCCAATCCCATGGCGAGAGTTTTTCCAAATGGCACCCACTCCGGCAGCGAGAGATATGAGCCTCCAGCATCGAACATCTACCCCGTAAAATTAGCCACACGCAGGGAGGGGATGATTATTCAATAGGTATGATATGAGATTGGTAACGCACCGACATAACCTGTATAACATCAACCTTCTTCCCAACCACCACCGTCTCCTCCTGGTATGCATACCAATTCATAAAAAAGATCGTGTCAAGCTTGAACACCTCCGGCGTATCCTGGCCAGACAATAAAAACCGGATGATGCGCCGCCCCCTACCGCTTGACACCGCATCATCATCATCAAGAAGTAATTGCGGAGGAGGATACAATCGATGGTTGACCCAGGGCTGAATGCAGAATTTCCCTGTCTGCGGAGTCAGAGTGTACTCCCGGGTTCCGGCTTCTACACACAGCTCCCCTTCCAATACCTCCAGGTACTCTTCCTGGTGAGGGTGGAAATGTTTTGGAGGTTTGATGTTCCGCAGGGCGCGGGGCCATTTGGCGAGGTCGAAAGTGACCTCGATGGCAAAGATGAGAGGTGGAATGCGGCGCTCCTGGGTTATGATGGCGCTGTTGAAACTGAAAAGTATCAGTGTAGTCAGCAATTGAGTTAGATCTGGTGTGTAAAAAAGGGGGGGAGATACCCTTCTTGAATGAAGCCAGTAGAAGATGGATTAATTCCAGTCATTTTGACGGGTTGGTGGTTTTTGAATAAGTCAATGGTTGGATGGAAGCGTGAATCGTGATTAATACTTGATCCAGGTGAATGTGTTGATTATAACTATATCTGCGCTGATCGGACGGGGGGTGGCAATGTGGTTTATATATTGCCCTTCGAGTGAATTTATTAGTTACTTATCGCCAAGTCTTAAATTTATGTCCACTAAGCAATGATGTGGGAGGTATACACTATTAGGGCCAGCCACATTAGAGCACTGGCTCCGGGCACTCTCTAAGCTTTGCTATTCTGGCTTAGTCTATGTAAGATGCTAGTTAACTACACCTAGTTATGTCAGCTGCTGGATGGAGAAGCACAAAATGTCATACGCCAAACTTTCCTCGCCACTGACAATACGATCAATTTCATCTGTGGACCCCCCCCCCCCCCCGCCCGGTTCCATGTATTAACTATCCCAGGAAAATCCCATTCTCCCGAGATATAATAAATAATATACAACCAATGCTTATCAACAATACAAGATTCAAGACACATCCCAAACTAACGCCGCACCATATGCCAACCCAATGCCATCATACTCCGTAGGCAGGAGGAACAGAGTCGCACTCCAAAGCGGAAACAAAATCATATCGGTCTGAAAGCATCACTGTTAGATTTACAAAGCTAGACACACTGACCAAATCAATTTTCAGGCAAGCATACCTTTAGCAGTAGCAAAGTTGATCGCGATTTGCCCACTCCGTCGAGCCATATTAGGGTCTTTCGGCGCGACAGCGAGGATACCTGCCATGTTAAGGAAAGATCCCCGAGAATATTGGAGTGTTGGAAACTCGACTCGCATACTATCCTTGGTTGGCTGTAGAGCGCCCGTCATTATGGAGACGGTCAGCCACTTGTCGGTGACATGATCATCCCACCGTGCGGACATCTGAAAAGACACTCCTTTTCGCCAGAGCTGTACTTCAGTTTCGCCCTTGTTTGACTTCCTGGGCCCGAAAAGGCTTTTGCCTTTCGTCACTAGGGAGATGGCGCGGCGTGAATACAAGAGCTCGTACCCGTTGGCTAGCGAGCCCATAAAGCTACGTAGCAGTGGCTCCTCATCGAATTCAATTGTCATATTTCCGACCTTCTTCTCGCAATGGGAGAATGATACGGGACGGTCAGCTGAGTACAACTTGTCAACATGTGACGAAATGTAGTCGGTGTAGAATAGGCGGGGAAACCGAACCCGGAGGGTTCTATGGTCATAGGCATAGTCTGTATCTCGGTAGACATAATAGACGTTGCAGTATTTCCAGGTTAAACGAGATTGAATGAACAGGATGGCCTTGTACTGCTTTTGGTCCCCGGAGGGATCTACAACGTCATAGACATGGCCAGAGTTGCTAGGCTGATCCCAGGAAAAGCTTGACTGAGAACACATGCTAAGAATAGCCTTTTCAAAATCTTCCACCTGTTTCTGGGACCGAAACTGCAGTCCAAGCCCGATGTTAGGGCTATTGTCATCGTATACGTAGGAATACAATGGATGGTAACTGCCATCTGTCTTCGCTGACCTTTCCTGGCACGTGTCTGACCATTTCACCAAAATCTGTCCGCAGTCGGGGCCACGGCAGATCTGGACACGGCTCATGGGCATGAATAACTCGATACACCTTGGTCCCTGCTCGGCTACCCAAGAGCTAATGACCATACGTCGGACAGACTGCCATGCCTCTCCATAAGACCTCTCCAAAATGCGCACTTCACACGATTTGTAAAATATTGGGGGATTCATGGATCTCATAGTGGGTGCCTTCAGCTGCTCAAACCTTTCGACTGAGCTCTTGAATAGGACAGTTTCGGAGAACCGATCGGAGTCCACTGGCTCTCGCTGCCACACGGCGTCGAAGTATGCCTTCGGCAGATTTATGAAATATTGCAAGTCAGATGTGTGTTGGAAAGAGACAGATACACTCTTGGTATCAAACCGTAGCACAATAGGTTCCGAGATTTTCATGCCGGGGTAGCCAGACACAGTCGCCTGCCAAACTCGTATCATTTGGGCCAGGTCGTCAGGTAAAACTGGCCAATCGATTGTCAGTATCCCTAACTTCGGTAGCACTGTCGGTATTTACTCAGTCTATTCACTTACAATCTCTTTGCAGGGACAGCGTGCCGCTCTGGTTGCAGATCGTTATCTTCGGCTCGCTCTCCCCTTCTCTTGCGGACAGAATGAGCATGTACGGGGCGCCTTTTGTTCGCATCCGGAGCCTTTTGCTGCCAATACCCGCGTTCACGAACGCTCGATAGAAAACCTTTTCTTCTTCATCCCCTGCGTCTTCCAGGTCAACAGTAGCCCAGCGCACATTGTTCGGACCGATTACTGAATCGCTGCCCTTCTCCGATGCTTCTTCTGGCTGCAAAGGCTCCCACATATCGAGATTTAGAGATTGGATAATAGAGTATTCGGGGATGTCCAATGTGACAAAATGCACGAACTCATCTTTGATACCCTACTGTGCGGTCAGGTTACGATATCTAAACGAAATCCGGCATGACTTACTTCCGATAAATCGGAGATCAACTTCCTGTTTTCATGGGTCAGAATGGCGTGCGAGCTCGTATCAGCCAAAACGATGTCGTACAAGATATATGACGCTTTAAGGAGATCGATATAGGCCTGATTGCCTGGGACCCAGGACCCTATTGGTGGTGACACACTGCCTCGAGGTCCGACGAGGCTTGGCCGATCTGAACTAGCAAGAGTTGCTCGAGCCTTAGATCTTTGTTAATTATCACCAGTCTTCTAGGATAATAGAGAAATAGCATGGTATCTGACACACCTTTAGCAGCCACCACACTGCGACTCGTAGCCAATCACTTGTGTTTAGGCGCTTAATTCTCAGCCCGTCTTGTACCAGGGCATCAAAACTCCTCATAAGCTCGGGATCAGGTCGTTGGTGTTTACTGCGTGGTTCGTATCGCAATGGTCGAAGCATACTTTCTCGAATTTGTGCCTGCTGAAGCTGTTGCATGGCACTTTCAACGGCACTTGCAACGGCCGTAATATTAGGCTCAGATATTGGGGATCCGGTGCGATCGTCCAGAAAGGGCTCTTCTCTCAGTGCTGGATGGGTGCCGAGCCGCGCACTCTCGGAGCTTGGCATTCGTAGATGTCTCGACTCCGATGCACTTGAGCCAGTACGCCTAACAATATAGTTATGGGATATAGAGCGCTTCAGTGGGTCATTGATGGACGGAGAAGTAGTGTTAGCTGTGGTTGCTGACCACTCAGACCCGCCAGAGAGAATTGATTCCGAAGCAGAAATGCGAGCATGGGTCTCAGCGGTCGGCAGGCTATTTGCCCTCGTAGGGACATTTCTCGGAGTAACACGAAGCGGTTCAATATGGAGTGATTCATCGAGCATAGTATCTTCATCTCTCGGTATTGGTGGTGTTCTGAGGACACGCTGCCCAGTCGACAGCGTCTCCGGGGTGGAAGAGAGGCCTTCCTGCTCTAAAGCATCCGCCATCGATCTCTCAATTCTTTCCAAGGTCGAACTAAATCTGTAAGAAGACACCACTTGAATTGTCGATCTGGGATACTTACTTGCCAATGGAGCTCATGCATAAGCTAAGGTTGCAGGTATGGACCATGAGCCTAGATTTTAAATCTTCTATCTGCCCTTTTTGTGCGATCCATTTGACTCTCTGCCAAAATTGTTTACCATCGCCCACTCCTAAAATCCGGTACTTGGTAATAACCTCCTTCACTTGTTGTAAGGTCTTGAAGCAGGCGTCCAAACATCGTTGTAAAGTATTTCTGCGACATTCCTCTATGTCATCGAAAAAGGACTTGTTGGAATTTACGTCATCTCGCAGAGCTCGAAGCACCCCTTGCAAGGAGGCTAGCTCATTCACAAGCTGTTTAAATCCCTCGGGGGCATCACTAGTAATAAGATAGCAGCTGTGGTAAAGATCCCATGCCAGCTTTGTGAGGGTGAGAATATCGGCCGCGCTCGGATCGGGGGCAGCGGCCATGGTGACAGCTTTTGCGTCTAACAAGATCCAATGCACAGAGGTGACAATGAAATGTGTTGTAGATAACTCAACATGTGTACAGTTCAATAGATACAGAAAATTCTTAGGGACTCATCCCTCATTTGTGACGGATGGCTCCTGACAGAGGGAAACGGATAGGATGATTCTAAAAAAAAAAGGGCTGTAGGGAAAATAAGTGTGACAGTTACCACAATGAGTGTTTTTCAAGAGGTATCCATGTGAACTGGCCTAAGTGAGTATGACAGAGTTGATCTGATCTGACTTCTGTGCTGCTAAGTATCATCAGACGCGAACGCCCAGGACACAGGGACAGGCACCAAGGTTACTTTCGCAAAGGCGCAGCAAGGCATGAAGTATTATCCTCCGAGAGGAGGAGCTTCTGTAGGTGCACCGTTACTCTTTGTGGCTCATCGGAATCAGGAGATTTAGGGTTCTCAGAGGGAAGCTGGAAGCCAATGAGTGCGTGTTAGAGGCGAGTCGACTCCACAAGGAGAGCGTTTCTTTGAAGTCTTGCTGTTAGAGAAGACAAAGACAGCAGCTCCTGTAACTGCTGGGTGTGTGACTGAGTGTACTGGAATTGGTCTAGACTGTCCTTTTCACTTCATTTTTTCCAGATGCGGCAGGCCAAATCGAGTGAAGTATCATCGATCCGCAACTCGAAGGTAAGCAGGAATCCAGGAAGGCTGGTTCAGATGAAAAGAGATCCAAGCCATTGCCTCGTATTTAGTCCAATCAGGCTGAGATCCTCGTCGTGCCCAAAGCCTTGCGGCTGTGGAGGAAGTTTTATGCGGGGGTGTCATTCATTGTCTGCCGTCCAGGCGATCCATTGAGAACACCGTTGAGCTCGCAGTGTTGGAGGCGTAACCGGATCAATGCAAAACATAAAGGAACATGAATGCGTTTCATTGGATGATAAACATAGTCCTGTCACAGATGAAGCCATAGCGCTAGTAGAGTAGTAAATACTTAGCAGTAAATAGTTTAGTACCCAGTACCGAGTACTGGTACTCTACTCTTCGGACACGATGTGGGCCATACGTAGTAAGGCGTAGTTCGTTTGTTTTGTGATTGGTGGGCCCACAACTACGTAATCAGATGGCAGCGGTGCCTCAGGCATAAGTCACGCTGTCAATCACTCCTTGTCTCGTCTCAGGGGGCCCAACAACAAGACCAGCGTGAACCGACCGGCCCATGACAGAAATCTGACATAACTGTACCTGGTTTTTTTTTTCCTTCTCGGACTCTCAGTTTCTCCCTTTCTGGGTCTTATTGGTGGTGGACCAAAAATACAACAAAGACCCAACTCGAAAACCCGACACCCAACATGGCGACCGTTGCACCTTTCACCCTCGACATCGCGACATGTCTTTGTATCGGATTTGCTCTTTCCTTCATGCCCGCCGCGTACATCCTGGGCCGGTCGTTAATCCCTTCCACTCACATGCGGAACCGCATCCTCTTCTTCTGGCACGCCTATGACGCCCTCACCCACATCTTCATCGAAGGCTCATTCCTCTACGAGTGCTTCTTCAGCTACACAAACATCCCTGCTGCTTTCAACCGTCCGCCCTACTTCCTCGATCAGAAGGATCGTGTCTACGGAGCCGCATATGGAACTCGTCCCAGTTCGCGGCTGTGGCAGGAATACGCGAAGGCCGATTTCCGCTGGGCGGCCGCCGACGCCAACATCATTTCCCTCGAGTTGTTGACTGTCTTCCTCGGCGGTCCCGCCGCGCTCTATATCTGTTATCTTCTGTGGAGGGCTTCTAGCAGCCGGACGAGTGCCGCGGCAAAGGGTTCTGCGAAAGCGAAGCTGTGGCTGGTGGCGCCCGCTCTGGCGACTGCGGAGCTATACGGCGGGTTCATGACCTTTGCGCCCGAATGGCTTACGGGTAGCGCGCAGTTGGAGACAAGCAACCCAGTATACCTGTGGTTCTACCTGTTCTTTTTCAATACCCTTTGGGTGTGGGTTCCTCTGTGGGTGCTGTGGGAGGCCACCAAGGAGCTGCGCACCGCCTTTACCAAGGCTGAAGGTGCAGCTGAAGCTCGGAAGAGCAAATAAATAACCAAATATTATAGATTAGTTCGGTTTGTGAATTAGACTGGCGATTTATCGCTGAAGGCTCAACCAAGTGAGACGGCGCAAGGTTAGAGTTAAAAAAAAATTCGATTTTGATCGGTCAGTTTCGTAGGATATACTGCCTACTACAGCATCACTGCCAGTTTGACAGGCAGAATATCTACAGCAAGGTCAATATTAGGGTAGTAGCAAGACGTAGATACAATTTTAACATCTCATAATCAAAGCGTATACCATCTTAGTCTCTAGTCTCTGCGAACATCAAGAGGCTTGAACATATGAAATATTCCAGAAAAGAAAAGAACCGAAAACCACAGCATGCAGCCAAACAGCCACTCACCAAGCCGACAGACCATCCTTCTGTACCAACTTCCCAACATCACGATCTCTAACGCCCTCTACAACATCCTTAATAAACCCACCTCCAATACTAGGATGGCCACCACCCATCTCCCTAACCTGCTCAGTCAAACCACCTAAACCCGTCGCCAGGAATCCAGGCCCAGCACCCCAGACCTTGACTCCATCCGCCTTCAGCTTATGATTCCAATCCAGCATCAACATATTTAAAGCCGTCTTACTACACCGATACCCAATGGTCTCAAAATCGACTTTCTTCGGCCACCCCGCCGGCTGCGACGGTGTCGGGAAGTACGATTCCGCAGCCTGCGTGATCTGCGACAGGCCCGCCACGAAGACTAATCGCGGATCGGTCGATTTCAAAAGCAGCGGAATGAAAGTATAGGTCAGAACATGTGTGCCAGCTACATTGACGTCGTATGCTCTGATGAAGCACTCGCGGAGAGACACGCGGCCAGCGAGGAGCTCACCGTCAAAGCTAGCACCTGGGCAAAATCAGCATCGTGCTTGTGTATAGAACATTGTAATATTATTTTGGGAGGAGGAGGGGGGGGGGGGCGCGCAAATGGCATACCGGCATTGTTCACGAGGGTGTCAATGCGACCATGGTTGTTGCAGACTGTCTCGTAGGCTGTCTCAATGGATGCATCGTCGGTTAAGTCAAGCTGGAGGAGTTCAACGCTGCTCTTCGTATTGGGAACTTCGGCCTTCAGAGCTTCCAGTGCCCTGTTGCCTTTCTCGAGGGACCGACTACCCAGCAAAATGTGATAGGTTGCATTGCTGGATTGGAGCAGGGCTTTGACTGTTTCATAGCCGATGCCGTTGTTGGCTCCGGTTACTAGGACGATCTTGGATGCCATTGTGGGGGTACGAAGTGTATTTTATTCAGAGTCTTGTAGAACAATGGATCCAAAGGTCACAGAGACTGCTATCTCGTGTTTATATACTTTCGAGGCATGCGTAACAGGATGGGGATATAGTGGGACCTCCCTTAAAGCCGAACATTGACATATTCGACCCGGAAACATCGGGTTTTGGAGACGAATTACTAGATTCGTAAAAATATTGAACATCTATAAAACTATACCGGCATGTTGCGCGGATACATTATACCTTAACTCCGTTGATTAAGCGTAGATAGACTCGCGGGTATTGCCTCTTTGGGAAATTAGCTACTGCAGCCCTACTTTTACTCAACGGCTCCACCATATAACGACGCAAACTAAATTCACCAATTAAAAGTTACTAGACCGGATAGTGTTACAATTTCACAAGGATGAAAACAGCAACTGCCTTAGAAGAAGGTGTTTCAGACTTCATGAGGGCCAGAAGACAGTGCCGCGTCCCAACCAATCTAGGTCATACAGAGTGCTCGCTATATGCAGATGCATAGCCGTAGTACCCATTCACATATCGATACCATATCTGAAAATACACCTCACTCATCACCCCAGTTCAACTGATACCGATCCGAGCTACACCGATACTGCAACAGCTTCGGCCATACTTCCTGTACATCCCGAGCCTCAGCCAGAATAGCTCCATTGGGAGCACTGATGAACCCCTGGTTTACCGCATTGCGCACCCACTCCAACACCCCATCCCAGTAGCCATTGACATTCAACAGCACGACCCCGACGCGATGAATCCCCAACTGATTCCACGTCGTCATCTCCATCACCTCCTCGATCGTGCCGAACCCGCCAGCCAGCGTCACGAACCCCGACCCCGGCCCGCCTTGCATGACCATCGTCGCCATCAGTCGCTTGCGCGTATGCATATCCGGCACGATAGTCGTGACCCCATATTCCGACTCGGGGATGTCATCCCCGTCATCCAGGGATTCAGAGGAGATGACTCGCTCGGCCGCTTTGCCTCCCGCCGTGGCAGTAAAAGCAGCATGCTCGCTACCGTTCTTTGCGGCCACCTTAACCAACGCACGCGGGATGACACCGTGCACGGCTTTAGGGCCAGACAGGGAGACCAGGGTCTTTGCGATCTCGCCCATGAGGCCTGTAGTGCCGCCGCCGTAGACGAGTTGGACATTGTTTTTGTGGAATTCGTAAGCCAGCGCCCGGGCTGTAGAGATATGGACCGGGTCTTTTCCTGCGGTTGAGCCACAGCTGTATGGTTTTCATGTCCGGAGACAAGGGACTTGGTTAGTCTGGGGAGCTAGGTATAGACTATAGATTTTTTTTTTTGTCTAGTATTAGGGTAGTAGTGGCAGTGGCCCGGGTAATTGAGGGCGCAGCACCACTCTACCGTAAGGGGTTGGGTTGACTTACAAGACGCAGACGACGGCTGGTTTATCTTGAGTCATTTCTCAACGTCGTTTTAGAAGGATGATGCGTGTTGGATGTGTAGTACAGTACGTAGTAGATATCCCTAGTAGATATCTAGTAGCTGTAGAATCGGTGCTCGGAATGTAAAAGATACTAGAAAAAAGTATATTTATGGCAAGGCCCAATCCTTCCTAAGGCCTATAAAATGTCTGATAATGACTCATTTCCCCCCCTCTGGATCCACTCGGGATTAGTATTGACAGCCAACCGAAAACTACCTAAAGCTCAACTTTTACAAGCGACGGTTCAGTAATCGTATTTCAACCCCAAGTTATATAGACAGCACATATTGATCCATTCTGCGTTTCTTTCTCTCCCTGGTTGGCTTCTCAAACATATATGATATGCACTCCGGATGGAAAGTTCCCAAATGTTACTCACCGTCATGTTTGCAGCACACAGGATGCTTGTGGATTGTGATATAAGGATCATAGTAGTAATGGGTTGTGTGTTTAGGATGGACCTCTTTGAATTAGTAATACTGCTGCTGATTTTAGCTAATATATAATAAAACGATAATATAGCTAATTCGTAAAATGCTCCATCATTCAAGATATTACCAACTGATTATATGTTATTATTTCCTAGCATATTAAACACAAAATATTCCAAGAAGGGATGATCAGTGATCAGAGCTGCAGCTAAAGTTTCTGAGGATATCACTCGCTCTCCTCTGATCATCAGGGCTGAGGGATGCGTGTTCAGATGGGGCCTTGACGTAAGGAGGGTTGAAGGAGGCCAATTAGAAGTAGTCTTCGGGCAATATGGTGCATTGATCACATAATTTGTTCAAAGAATGGCCAGACAGAAGTATACCTAGGATCATCAGGAAAAGTCTAAAGCTAACACAGTGAACCAGGTATAGCATAGCGATGACCGAGCAAACCGCCTAAGACGTTCAAAACATGCGTTTGGTGGTATCACTCAAAATATACACATATTAGACAATAATGATAGGAGGTTAGCGCATATAAACAAAACAAAAAACCGCCCAGCCCGAGCCATGGCCTTTACCGTACCCGATATCCCATTAGTTCGTACAATCATAAAGCGAAAGGGTCTACTGCAGTAGCGCAACCATGAATCGCTGGTAGTCGCCACTCGTCTCACCACGAACACGCTCAATAAGATCCTTCCCGTACCGATGGCGGTAGGCGCGCTTTATCTGGTCCTTGTGCGCCCTATTCCAATGTAGCCTAACAACGCGGCTCACCAATTTGACGTCCTTGGTGCCCATGCCCTTCATGCAGTCTTCCAATAATTCAGCATCCCGCATGGCTGGGTCTACTGCGCCTCGCAGCATCTGAAGAAGAGCTTCTTTCATATGTCCTGAGAACTCCTTGTCGATGTGCTTCTCTAGTGAGACATTGTAGCGGGCGGTGAACGCCTGGTTAATGGCGCGGAGTTCGTTGTCCGATGATCGGGCGAAGATACTGCAAACCTCCTGAACATTATTCCTCATGCGAGCAGCCGTGGCGGAATGCAAGGATCTTGCTTCCTCCTCAATGGCACGCGGGTCAATCGGGAAGGATTCCTCATGCCGGTCTGCGCGAAGGATCATTGTGAAGAGATTCTGCGTTTCGTAAGAAAGGTCATCTTTGACATCCTTTTCCAGAGAACGGCCATATGTGCGTTCATATGTAGCTTTAATAGATTTAAGATCCGCATTCGACCGGCCGACTAGGACATCGTTAAGCAACCATTCCTTCGTGCCGATTCCTTTAACCGCCTCACGCGCGGAAGTCACATCGTGCATCAGTGGGCCATCGATAACGGCAAGCAAGCTATCGCGGAAATAACCGCTCGTTTCAGATTTGACGTCCTTGTAGAGGTCGCGGCGGATATAGTTGGTATAGGTCTGGCGAATGCCGGCCATCTGGAGCGCGTCGGGTTGTGACAGTATTTGGACCAGTGCCTTTTCATCGGTTCCAAACCCCTTCATCGCTTTACGGAGCGCATCAGCTTCGCGTTGGAAGTCACCAGGGGCGACTTGGCCGGGGATGTAGCCTGGCGATGGCTGGGCTGGTGGTGCGCTGTGCATTGGATGTTGCAGGGGTTGCTGTGGGTAACCTCCGACTGGGCCACCGCCATATGGCCCTGGTTGAGGGCCTGGTGGATATCCCGGACCGCCGTGAGGAGGGAACTGTTGTGGGGGCCCGCCATATGGAGGGTATCCCGCGCCCGGCGGGGGTCCTTGTGGAGGATAGCCTGGCTGGCCGGGAGGTGCTACTGGAGCCCGATCATACTGGCCTGGATGTGCAGGAGGCGGCCTGTTATATTGACCTGGAGGGGGGCCGCCGAAGCCCGGCTGCTGGGGATACGGGGGCTGCGGAAACCCCTGAGGGGCGCCATAGGCAGGATAGGGAGGTTCTGTTGAGATAAGAGTTAGCTCGTCAAGAATATCTCTCAGGAGTTTAGTGGTGCGACAAGGATCCATACGATTTTGTGGAGGGTAACCCGGATTTTGCGACATGATTAAGAGTATGAGGGATCGAAAATTGTAGTGGGGTTGTCAGCCTGCCGGAAGAAGAGAACGGGAGATTATATGTACGGCGAGCGATGACGCCAAGCGGTCGGACCCTTTCCCCCCGTTCGTCATGCATACTTCAGCAGGCACGAACGAGTGTGGCGCAGTAAGGCTGTAATGGTGGGGCTGAGGCGGAGACGAGGCTCATTCTGATTTGCGGGGAATTTTCTGGAAGATCGGCTGTCCATGGCATCTGCATCCATCTGCATCTGCCTAGCAGTCCATTAATAGAACAAGCCATACTTTAATTCCTGTACAGCTCGTGGCTGGATCATACGAAAACGTAGGCAGCAATCAAACACTCATGGAAGTCACACTACTACTAGTAATATTGGGTAAAAGGATGCAGTACAAACATCCGGTCCAACACATCATCTCAATGTCATCATCTATGTCACATGTATACATCAATCGTAACTCGTCATGGCTTTCACAGTTCAAAGGGACTAGGCGACCTCCTCAACAATAAATACATGTGTCCCTGGAAACAACCCAGTCAATCCGGCGTAACATCCCCAATACCAATCATCATTGATATTTTCGGCCTCGGTGATCTCCGCGCCGCGGGGAAACATCAGCTCATCTTTGACACCGTTCTCGGGATACCACGACCATAACGCGTGAACAACGAGACCTACGCCGCCATCAGGAGGGAAGCGGCGTGAGGATGATGCATTCGGTGTGGGAGTGGTAGGCGTGGAAGGTTCAGAGTATGAGTTAGAACGGTCGCCAAGAGTGCTAGACCATGGGGCTCGGATGCGAGATGCTTTTTTACGTCGCTCTGCCCCCTCTTTCCAACTCCAGTCGCCAGTTCCGAGTTCAGGGGATGGAACAGTACCAGAACCTGCCAAAAAGGTGCGGGTCAAGGAAGGGGAGGCAGGGGGGGAGGAAGACTGAAGGTGTTCATCTTTCAACGCGCGGCCACCCACCAAGTCACGGACGATAACCCGTTTTTGGCCCTCTTCATGATCTTCAAAACCGATTACCACCATCCGATGACCTTTCAAACAGCGCCGCCAGCCGTTGTGTCCGTTCTCTTTACGGATCTTTGCCGTTGCCACCAGCTTAAGGTAACAGTTTGCACAGGTATCATAATCACCCCCGTTGCATTGAAGACAGTGGAAACGGAGAGTGGATGCTGGAATTTGGTTGGCGCAAATGTCGCACTTTGTGGAGAAAGAAAGCACTTTCAGTGTTTCGCTTGCAAGAGGAGCAGCAGGGCCATTGGCCTCATCGCCTGGAACGGCTGGTGTCGTGGGACTCAAAGGGCCGTCTGGGGTAATACGGCATATCGGCAAGAGGGCATGCGTACAGCATTTTCCTTCATTGACACATTTGTTGCAGAAACCCCAGTCGCCTTCGTTACACTGGTTGCATTTCCAGAAGCATGTATCTGTTGACAACTGACACATATCGCAAAAAAGCCCCATTTGCAAGCGTTGGGCGGGGTTGTCGCTGGTAGCCTCCCTCCCATCCCGTGTAGTTCGACGGGCTGCGTCAGACGGCCGGCTGTACTTTAGAGACACTAAGATATGTTGCGATTCTTGTGAAGGTGCGGTAAGGCCATTAGAAGAAGCACGGATTCTGTCGAGATCTGCTTTTGAGGATACACCAAAACCGGGCCACTCTAGACAGCCAAGTCCAAGCCGGTAGCACCGCAGGCAAATATGGTAGTCACCACCCTTGCATAACCAGCATTTCTTATGAAGTTCATACTGTAGATTGTCCTTCCCACATCGGTCGCACGAGATAGACGGTTCAACGTAATACGCTGTCACGTGAGAAGCGTTGGATCTGGAAGATGAGGGCCTGGAGCGTCCTTCTGGCCGGGCAGGGCTGTTGATCTCAGGCGTTAGAGTAGTGGCAGTAGGTGAGTTTACAAGGTTCTGCTCTGAACGTAACGAGAAAGAAGCAGTTCGAGGGCTGCGCCCCACTGAAGAAACTGATGTGGGGGTGTCTATCGACTGTCTGGCCTGCCTTTGCCGCCGTAGCTCACGATCATTACTACCTGCCACCCATATATTAGGAATAGATTGCTCAGAAGCTGTCGCTCGACGTGTCCGTGGAGCCAAATCAGTTGCTCTAACTCGGGCAGCCTGAGAGCCCCGAGGGCGATCGGCAATCATATCGCTAGACGACCTTGCCGCGGGTCTCAGATTGACCTCTGACGACGATGCGGAGTTAACAGGAATAGGCGACACTCTCCGACGACTACCCTGGTCGGATAAACGCCGCTGATGACCAGGAGTACCAGAGCGCGGGACGAGGGGCTCGAGTAAATATGGCCTTGACACCGGAGGATGCGCTGGTGAACCTCGAGAACCAGAAGCGGGCTGGGACCTCTGCACAGATTGCGACCGTGCCCGAGGGCGATTTGATGCCTGTGCGTCTCCCTGTGTGTTGTCTCTCTGCTGCGATCGCGACCGCTGCATATGTCTCCGTCTATAAGCATCGGCAATGCGTTCACTAAGCTCCTCTTCCTGCGCAGGCCCGAGATTGTCCATATCGATATCGTCCAATAACCCCTCTTCCAGAATTTGACGCAAGATCTCTTCTTGCATAGTTTCTGTATCCGACAAGCTTAGCAACGATCGAAGGCTCGACTGGTGTTCTATCTGTCTTGTGCGTTCTGAAGCATCTGGCAATGCGGTCCGAGCATGGCGTCGCGCAGCACGTTCCTCCTCTCGTTGTTGTCTAGATCGATCATCTTCCCTTCGTCTATCCCTATCCACGCTTTCACCCCGGCGAGTTCTAGATGATCGTGCCGATCGATGCTCCCTTGTTCGCGGTCCACTCTCACGGAGACTCAGCTCACGGGCTTCTTCAATTAGCCTTCTATCCTCCTCATCTGACTCAGCATTGCTAGCAACAGGGAAGATTGATTGACCAGGCTTATATCTTTGCGCGATCTCCTCCTTCTCTGCCTCAGGCCTGGCCCGATCCGGGTTCGCAGTGAGCACCATGTCCAACAGCGTAGTGACTGTAGCATTCGGTCTTGTCTCGCGAACGACAGCGCGACATGATGGGCAAGTGAATCGGACGGAGGAGGATGGCCGGCGGCGCGAGGCTTGGGTGGAGAACCATTCTTTCAGGCAGGAGCCACAGAAAGTGTGGAGGCAGTCGAGGAGGGTGAGAGGTTGGTAGAGCAGTTCTGTACAGATCTGAATAACATGGGCAGTCAGCAACAATGTATAGCGAGAAATTATTTATAATTTCTAGCATCATCACTCCAAAATGTCTGATCTGCAGCAAGGGTAGTTGATGACAGCTAGGGAACGATTACTAGGACCCCCCACGTTTTTCAGCCTAATCGAAAATTGCGCCACGGAAAGAGAGTGAAAGATACGATGGCAAGACCTCACATACCGAGCAAACCAGTTCTTTTTCCAGGTCCCCTAAACCAGGACCCCCGGTAGGTGATTCATTTGACATGGGGAGGATGCAACCAACGTCGACAGAAGCGAGGTGTATGAGGGGCGGAGTAAACAGCGGAGGTTTGGTTGGGTCTGTCTTAAGGCTGGTTGTGTCCCACGGGATCGGCCTTTTCGGCTCGAGTTAAAAAAAAGGGTAGCTCCACTTCGCTTCTGAAGAGCGTCAAGAATAGTAACAGCCTATCGTTACCTTGCTCCCCTTCATGTGGGAGATGCTTCGTTGTTACACTTACAGCTTGCTATTATAGTAGCTCTAGTAACCTTCTTGTTATGTTGCAGGCATACTACTCCTTATGTCAAAGTGTTTTGCTAACCGTATCAGGATGTTAAGACAATAACATATCACACGAGTTCCTCGGCAAAGGGAAGATGAGGTTTCTCTTACTACGGATATCATCGTATTTTTATTGAAAAATGACCCCGATAATGAGGAATAATTGCTCATCACCATAATCTTCTTCCCGGCTGTACTTGTAGCAGCCAATCCGTAAAAGTGGCCTTCCATCTTTGACAGCCTCATGGTGTACAGTTCTAATTCTGGACCACTTACATTGATATGAACCCTGACTTAGTAGTTGAGTAGTTTGTATTCGATACTGCAAACCGTTAACATAAACAGGGGCAGTCCATTATCATCCATCATGGTAGAACTTTAGAAGCGGGTGTGGAAGATACGGTGCATAGCTTCAATACTAATGATATATATTCACGGGAGTACGGCATAGCTAGAGCCTTCTGGAGCACAACCTTCGTAAATTTTAACCGTAGAGTGCCTTCATTAAATGCATTGCTCGATTATTATTTGCCGCCGAAAAGCGAAAAAAAAAAAAAATAGTAACTATTACTTCACAACTGTATTCCGATCATGCTGGGTCTCAATGCTCTGGCCTGGGCTACCCCATTGAATGGGTATCACAGAGCCGATAAAAAAAGGAACTTTTCCGTCTCCCATCCGCCTGCGTCTGAGCTCCTCTTCTAACTCAAAACGGCGTTTCGTCCGCGCCTTCCTCGCACGTTTTTGGGTTTTGTTAGCCCTCTGCGAGTGGGCGGTCGGCTTCTTTTTTGTGGTAAAGAGTGCCTTCAGCCAGTCTAACATGTTTCGTGGCCCTAGCGTAGCCGTGTCTATGTAGGTTTGCACTAATTCGAGGCAGCATTAGTAACGGTATGAGATCGAAGAGGGGGCTATATTGTATTCTACCTTTAAATTTATGGTCGGGGCTGAAGAAATTCTAGTGGCTGGGGACAAAACGATAGTTCTTCAAGTTTGTATCTTGTCTGTGTGTGGTTCAGTACTTTGATAGTGTCTGAAATGCTACCCTATTTAGGCGTCCAACATGGGGAGCCAAATGTCTCGGGCAACGGCCGACGTAACAAATCAGCCAATCATAATCATACGGTCTGGTCAAAACAGACTATCATAGCTAGAGTACTTTACGAGCCAATTCCAATCCGTGGGATACTTCTTTGATTCATCTGGTGCAGAGTCTATGAGATCCACATAAACGCATAGAACTATGCGGTTGCGACAGTGTAATAAATTATTCAGATTCATGGATCTAGTCAAGTTTAAAGCATGAGCCAGAACTCCCTAGAAAGGCGAAGACAGGCAGAATGAAAGAAAAAAAGATGGAATTCCTGTTATATGTGGTGCTCTATATTTTTGACCAGTTTTCACAGAGTCCCAATACTGTGCGACAAATCTTTCGCAATTATCTGTAATTGGTGAGCAAAGTTCTCGAGGTATTGGAGGAGGATAGGATGGTCTCGCATCGAGGCAAATGACCACTGGGTTGGCTGGATTGAATACGAATACCCCATCTGCCAGCATTTGCGGTCAGTAGGCAGGCAATCAGCTTCGATGCCGGAAATCACGCTGCCTGGCTTCGAAGGGTTGTATATGGACTAGCCTCGAGGTCTGTCCATGGCAACAGATTTTTTGAAGTGATCCATTGGGAAGGTGATTTGAGTGGTACAGTGTCTAGATCTCCATACTAACAGCTGCTCAGTTTTGGGTCGGAGGGATCGACCTGGCACGGCTAAGTGGGATTTACAATCCCGCCAACATATTGGGCAACTAGAATACGAAACAAGTTTGTTTTCTCAATCATCGATGGCAGCGATGAGTATTTCTCATGGACCTCGGGCATGAAGTGATCGATAAACGCCGCCATACCCTCATCCTCCCATAGGAAATATGCCGTTTCATCCTCAACCACGAACTGCAGCCAGCGCTCGACACTTTGCCGTAAGTCCTCTGGCCAAGCATCGATGCGTCGGTGGATCCCTGTCTGGTGTACGATCAACGGGATTAGTGAGCATGGTATAAAACAGTGTGCCGTGCCAAGGTCAGTTATATGGATGGTCAACTCTACGGCTTCGATAATAGTTTGAGGCTGAGGTCCTGACTCCACCCAACTTGCCGGGATATACCACACTATAAGTATCAATCCAGTTGCTGTTAACAAAAGCACATGATGTGGCGAAATTATCTCATCGTTGGACTGAGACCAACGTGCGGGCCATGTAATGGTGTATCGCTTACCTCCACCGTATCCTTCAAAATTATGCACATGTTTCCAAAGCAAAGGATATCGCTCTTCCAACGAGGTTACAGCTCCCATATGACACTGACGGCTCGAAAAGGTTAGAAGGCCAAGGGATATTACACAAATTGCCGAGAGCAATGTTAGTAGGCAACAGCGGCCGTGAGAAGGTACCATCTGGGCGGATCTTCAACAGTCTTGGTCAATTAAGGGGAGTAAAGACATCGCTTCCACGAGAGGGAGACTTACAAAGGTTTTGGTGTGTAGAGAGGAGACGACGGTAAGAAGTGCAGAAAGTGGTGAAACTCTTAATGCCCGTAATGTTCATGCAACAGGTTCAAAAATGGCAAATGAGAAAAGTAAAAACTACAAGGCAGTAGCAAGATTTATACAAACAGGAAAAGGCATAGACCACGTCATGGGTAACTTGTATGGTGCGACAGACGTTAACTAAGACGCGACTCTCACTGTTGGGAATATTTTCACTGGGTTAACCACCACTCGATTGGTTGGTTTAAAAACAGACTGTAAAATCAATTTAGCGAAACAAAGACCGACAATCATGCTGCAGGATATCACACAGGGTGCTAGAGTTAGAGTAACCTCTCCTATTATACCCCGTAACGTAGAGCACCTGTCCGCACTTTCACAGACGGGAGATAGGGGCATTTCCTAACATACAAGTGTGACAACGTGATCATTTTCCGGAGAGCCGGCCACCGCTGTAAACCATTCGACCGGAATAATTACCGCTAGACACTGCGTAACGTCAGATGGCAGAGTATCATGGGCAGGCCAAGACCATTACCACAGTCAGGGGCCCCTAATCACAAAAAAAAGCCCGATTATCCATATCTAGGGCAACTCTCTAGTA
Organism: Aspergillus bertholletiae; assembly: GCA_009193595.1. Taxonomy (NCBI): domain Eukaryota; kingdom Fungi; phylum Ascomycota; class Eurotiomycetes; order Eurotiales; family Aspergillaceae; genus Aspergillus; species Aspergillus bertholletiae. The sequence goes on from ML736262.1 coordinate 92,567, forward strand.
TGGAGAATCAACCACCCTCCCGTACCTGAACCAGAAGGAAGCTCAATGGTACATACCTCACTTGATGCTGAAGCGGATGCATATTATCGACCATCCAATGCTAGTCGCTGCAAGAAAAAGGCAGCAGCGATTCTTTTGCATTGGCGGTGGCCATGTCCCCCAAATTTAACGTATCGATGGGATGAATACAGCTTTCGGTAATTGCTGATACACATATACGCGTGACTGCTGGAAGAATGTATTGGTCAGTGTTACGTCTCGTCGCGTCTCGGTGGGAGGCTATTGTAGGGTTCTATCCCAGGATCACTTGAGAGATTTAGTATAGGCGAAGCTCGGTCAGGGGCAAGTTAACCTATTGAGCACATGGCTGTTATTCTTGGGTTTCGAAATAAACACAATAAGAGCGGTATACCTAACTTATCCATATTAAGTATGGACATAGCTCGAACCAATTGCACGAACGCCCATCATTGAGCATCCAAGTAACTTACCAACATTGTCCCGTCTCGAGAGAATCGCATCTATGCATTTCGATATCGAAATATCGGAACAGGCAACTAGGCTCAACCCTATGGCTTCGTAGAGCTCTGACGTTTCCTCGGAGTAGAAGTCAATCCTCCATGAAAAGTAAATCTCAGGAAAACTAAAAGCGTTGGGCCAATGATTGATTAAGCACACGGGGAAACGATGATCGAAGGTTTGAGATTATCCACACAAATATATCTCGTATTCTTCCAAGCACACCATAGAACGGTCTCTCCTATCATGGTCATCCCGCAGTATCAGACCATGGATAAGCACACAATTCAAACCCTACCCAAAACCTACGTCCACAACTCCCCTATCTCAGTTTATCTACCCCGCAAGCCAAGCAGCCTATCGTAGAGACCTTCCTAAACAATCCTTCTCCACCCCAGTGGTGCAGCGCATAAAGCGAAAAATGGAGTTTCGCACTAATTCGTGGACGACGGGTATGGGGTATGGGCTGCGGACCTGGGGGAAAGGACAAAGCTTCCCGAAGCGGAGACTGGAATTGATGAGTTGGCAATCTCAACATGAGCTTACCCAGTTCTAGGCTGTACACTGACAATGACGATGATGAAGGTGAGCAGATAAGATGTTACCCCGCGTGGCTGTGTTTGTGCCACCGACTACTAGGATGAGGGGATGGGGAGTTAGAGACACTTCGGCTGGATTTACTGCATACGCGCGTGGTGCATTGTTCACCAAGAGGAACTTTGACCTACGGATGGATAGAAGGTGCAACATATTCGATGTTGAATCGCATACATACATTAAAAAGAGGGGGAACGTCCGGGGCACACTAGGCTAGATAAAATGGAGAGGGGATCTCAACTTGGAACGCTCGGATCCCCGTCGTCTCATCAGCTGTTCTGCCCACGCACATACCTACCTACCTTGCTCACCGTAGCTGCTACCTTTGACCCCGAGTCCCGAGTCAGATAATGTCCGTGCGAGCTGTACCCCCCGGTCCAGTGGCAGACATGGTCTTTGGAGATCCGGGCTAATAGGAACAGGGGAGCTGTGTTGACTAGTACCGGGCGCGGAGTGAGGAGATGGTTTGAGCTCATGTGAGGTGAGCTGCTGCAGTCTCGGACGCTATTTGCTTGGTGGTTGGAAATGACGAGATTAATATTGGGATGAATTTATTGTTAGATTCGTTCAATATGGCTGGTGAATTTAGTTAGGGCTACATTATCGGAGATTTAGGTTGCATGATAGATTGAGTGGTGATTTCTGTTAGGGCCCGCCACTATTCATAGTATTCCAAGCATACCAGCTAGGACTTGATAATTTAGTGTGTAATAAGTTGCTTCCCCCAAGGTATGGTGACTATCGGAAGCCAGGTTTCTGTAGGCGAAAGCGAGGAACGGCTTCATAGCCCGATCCGGATAGCCGTAGATGTCTAAACTCGGATACTAAAGCTTTGGCGTCTATCTGAGACCCTAGCGCTGTCTATGCGCAGGCATACGTACTCGTAGTTGGTTTTAGTGTATTTGGGGCCGCGCTTTGGAGCAAGCTTTAACTTCACTAAAGAGGCCCGTTACGCCAGCTCTGGGCACCGTGGCCGATGGTTGGCTGGCTGGCAAGCCTGCACGGACGTCTGAGCCCTAAGGTATGCATTAGTAGATCCCACCCTTCGTTTACTTTTAGCTACACTTTTCAACAATACGGATTCTCCCGGTGAAGATATGCGCTATTTCCCCCCTCATGGGTACTGGACCCTTGTCTGACTATAGACATGATGAACAGTTAGTGACTTTCCATATTGCAGCAGTTTTAGTTCGCAAGACTAAAAGGCCAAGGTCGCTGGTAGATAGCTTTTCCTCGGAGCCAGTGCGTCTCCATGGGTTACTATTGCGCTCATAGCGAATCTAAGGTCGATCAAGATCATTAATTGCGAAATGTGCAAAGTGCTCTGGGTTCGGTGTGGAGTTACTGCTGCCACAGAAGGTCAATGCCACGCGGAAGCCATCACTCATCTAGAAGTCGCCAGGGGCAATGGTCGGAGGGCTATCCTTATTGCCCACTTTGTAAATGCCGTATTTTTGGGAGCCTAGTCGATTTGATATCGAGAGGACGATTGTCCGCAGGCTCTCCACAGCAAATCCCCTTATCAACAATCCCCACGGGGCGATTTGAGAGAAAGCGCTCCACGCCGAGTTCGGGACCTACCGCTGTACCCCTCCGCTCAATGCGTGGGGGATTCACTCTACATGCGTTGACCCATCCGCAAAATGCTTACCGCTAAGGACTCAGTAAACAAAGGGAACGATCGCGTGCTTCGGACATGGTCCTAAGCCTGTCAAGTTGAACAGACAGGATGTAGGGTTAAAACTCTCCAGGAAGGATGTGCACGTTGCGGAAAATACTTCCCACCAGGTTTTCCTAGCAGTTAGTGATGGCAAAGAGACAAGAAAACTCTAACGGCCCATATAATTTTTTTAGCGATACGGGAGACAGACTTCCGAAAAAGACGAGGTCTCGAACCAAGCCGTATCTGTCGATCAAAGGACAAGCATGCGAAATTTTGATTAATCGCCGCCGATTACCCGCTCGGGCCCCAAGACTCCGGTGACGGACCGTATGGAGACGGTGTACGAGCTAACGAGACTTGTGGCGTGCGGACTCAGTCAAAGTAGACAAGAAATGGGGCCGGTGAGTAGCGCTTTGAATGACAGGGATGTCGGTCGTAGTCTTGGGGGTTGATGGAAAGTGAAGGACCAAAGTTATTCAGATTCATGAAGTCTGTTCTCCAGACCATAGGTGCATAGGTAACCAAAATTTCTGCGACGCGATAAAAAAAAGTTCTGATTTAATTTTATTATTTTTTTTTCTTCTTTCTTTTTTTCTGCTGGCTCGCGATTAGGACAGGCAGAATTGGTGACCTCAAACTTGATTAAATTTCTCTAGTTTGCGCGATAGACGGTCAAAAGTTGTACAGAGTTTCCAGAAGATCTCTCAAGGCTTAGATAAGCGAGTCGATCATGGATTCCATCGTGGTCACCCACTCGAAGGCCGACCGTCTACTCAATTGAACAGACGATCGGTATCGGTGGCTCGGAAGGAAACCTCAATTCCAGGGGCCAATCCGAGGGTTACCTAACCCTGACTAAGATACTTCCCGATGTCTATGAAACCATTATTGATAGGGTTTTATTTTATATTAATTACTCGAGGTATCCGCGACGCCAGTGGCAATTAAAATCGAACCACCCGAGCAAAGACTAGTGAGAAACAGCGCTACGAAACCTGGGCTATAAGATTCATCCACTGCTGTGAAACATCAGTGTCTATGCGAATGGAACGAAAATAAATTACGATTTATGTGCACAGACGGCGCACAGTGAGCTTCGAATGAGATTTTAGGTCCCGACCCATGGAGGCCCAGGGGTAGCGAAGCTATATACTAGCGTTGATAGTAGGTACCTTCGGATAGTGATGAACTGGGGCAAGAGGTCTAGATGGCTTAAAGTGGGGACCCCAAAGATGCATGCAATCCAACGTTACACAGACCCAATGATAAGGCAGGAGATATAAAAATTTTTAAACAAAGAGATCAGCGAACAGATTTATTCTCAGATGTATATTCATACAGAGGGTTCATTACCATGTACTTGCATGAGTAAAAGACATTACTTCCTACCAATATGATAATCGATAGAAAATCCTTATGCTGTGCGACAGAAGGTGAAATCACCCAAATTGTGTGTCAATAGCTTGACAATATATGCCGTGAACGGCAGTTCGGGCCCTCCTGGCTGACCAGTAAAATGCCCTATCCCGGAGTCATGCCAAGGCCGAACCGCGTGGAGACCGGTGGCTCGTTTAAGGAAGAAAACTTTCGCTTTCGACTGAAGTCCGTGCATACACTGTGCACAAGAATGAAGAAAAGGCAGAATTGTGAGGGGGAAGGGAAAAAATTTTTTAAAAAAAATGACAACGACGACGGGAGGGAAAATAAATACAAAGGGGGAGGACTGAACCCAGAATCCAATCCTTGGGGAGGAACATCTGATGTCATGATTGCACGTTCCAAGGAAATAACTTGTTGGGAGGACGGCGCTAGTTCGCTTAGTGGGTTTTGTCGAGGGATTCCATGAATTGCCCCATAGTAGACTCCGTTATATACCTTAATTGAGAAGGTTTCAACCAGGAGGGCTGATTCAGTCCTTCCCGTCATATTGAGGTGTAATGATGGCACTTGGATCAAAGTAACACACCGAGTGTCGCAAAGGGGCAGAAGGATATCAATATTACCCACCCGTTACCATAGTGCAGGAGAATTAGAATTAGTTTCCATGCTGTACGTCAGGAGATTCGAGACTGCATCTGCATATCATTCATGAGGGGACATGTCTCAACTGCTGACTAGTAGTGTGTCAAAGCAAGGGGAGCAATCACAGTCCTAATACAAGGAAAGTAACAACATTCTCCTAGCCTCAGACCATCGACTCTATCTAGACCGTTGAGGACCGTCGCGAGTGAACATGCGCAGATTTCATTGGCCACTCCTGATAACGATACCGGCGCTAAATTGGGTTCTGGAGAATGCAGGCTAGAAGAGGGGGGGTGGAGAACTGATAGGACAGTGACATACTTTAGGGTGCAGTGACTAAAATTGAGGGTAAAATGTATCGCACGTCAGACCCCATAAACTGCTAAATACTTTGGGTCCCAACCAGAAACCCACCCGCCACCGTCGCAAACAGCAACAGAGCATTTCCCTGGGTGGCAGTAACCCTTTTTTTACCTATCTCTTATCATTGAATGGTATATGTATTACGGAGTACTATGTAGATAAGAATGAACCCCACTTCAAGTTAGGGGTTTCCGAAAATGGAAATAAAAAGAAAAAGAAGAAAAGGGAAGAGAAGAAAATTACCTCCCTTCTAAGATGTATAGTAGAAGAAGATTGAGAATTCAACCAGGTGAGTTGGATATGTATAGCAGCATCATTTACAAACCAGACCTGCAGGGAGACACGTATTCCTTGATTTTAGGACATTCCTGGGTAGTGACGCTAGTGGACGTCCGACCTCCTCGGAGACATGCAGACCGATGGGTCTTGTCAAGGTGCTGAGTACGGAGTACTACTACGTAGTTGGTACTCATTGTATGTTAATACTACTGCCTGCATATTGGAGATGCATGCACTCTCCGCCATTGAGAAAGCCTTATCCATTCCGGGAGATGCAGCCTTGAAGATCACCTGCCCTTCCTATTGACGACCACATGCACATATTGACAGACAGATAGACTGGCATGCATCATCAGCACATATGGCACCCGATCGTAAGGGTTTTGCGAAATGCCACCATAGAAAACAACAATGCGATATCGGGGGTGACGGGTAAGGAAACTCTTAATATCACTTCAGAGAGAGATATAACTATTAATTATACAGACATGAAGTAGATATACTTCCGATTAGATCCCTTAAGATTTGCCACAGAGCAAGCCACCGTGAAACTGTGACTAAAGGAATATTAGACGGCGGTCTGGCCGACGGGAGATCGTGGGGGCAAATCAAATGTCGTGAGAATCTGGAACTATAACTTGACCGTCCGATACCTCCGTTTACCTGGAGCTCTACCCTTCGACCCACAGGGTCGGAACGCACTGACTGGTCTGTTGGGGGATCGTCCCACAGTCCCAGACCGTTCGATCGCCTATTTTAAGTTGGTGTATTACCGCTAATACCACCTCCTCTTCCTCTCGTTGTCCATTGGTTTTGGCCGGTTTCCGGGTACGGCGGCAAAACTTTAGCCTTAGGCTACGAACTTATTGCTAGGTATAGTAACGGTCACGGTGGAAAAGTAAAAATAACACTAAAAAAAAAAGAGAAAGCACTAAAAAAGTGGATTGCTGAAGTAAACGATTGAATATCCTTTTTGCCATCAAGGGGTAGGCGATAAATTGTTGAAATTTGGGAAAATTTCACGAAACATAGAAGAAAAGATAGCGCCATTGAAGATTAATTCAAAGGAAAGAAAAATAGGAAAAAGAAAAAATTCTCCCCGGCTGTCTCAACTCAATTTTATTTTCGCCCCTCTTGACGATTAGGCACAGTAACAGTCAAAAAATCCAAAATTCTCCGGTCATTAAGTTTCTTATCAACGATCATCTCATTGCCTTGATATATTGTGTACTGCGGCTCCGTCTCCGGTCCCCATTCTTCTCTCTCATCATCATCTCCACTTCTACCATATATTTCCTTTCTCCCTCCATCATTGATCATCTCATCTTTCTCTTTCAACATCAGGGCTGAGTCTTACTAATTTCACCCCATCCTATTCTTGCTTTTTTTTTTCTTTTTTTTTACTCCTTCCTTTCCCTAAACTTGAAACGTGATTGCTTCACGGGGGATTATCTTGCGTTTTTCTTTTTCTTTGTTTCATCTCACTAGATGTCGAGCTTTCAAGGTATGTGCACATTTGTTCATCGAATCGTGATGCAATCTCCCCCGATGGCACCATTCCCTTGTCATGCCACAGCGATTGTTACATGGATCATTTTCTCGAATCCCGTTCTTTTGCAGCCCTTGGGTATCACCACTGGGTGTCGTAATATGTCCACCTTTGCCTCCGTTTCCCGAGTTCGGGACTGACATCCAACGTTCCTTCTTGTGATTCCTTAATTCACCATTTCTTTCACAATTCCCCTTTATGTTATATGGCAGCTTCCTTGAACCCAGCTGTTCAACTTTGCTATCAATTCACTGTCTCTGTACAGCTTAGTTATATGTAAATCTGTCGCCACCCTTATACTCAACCTGAACCTCCCGTTTCACCATCTCTGTCCACTACAGCGCACTATACTAACTCGTTCAAAAGATCGTATCGACGGGGCCAGCTTGTATAAGATTCTTGTGTCTTAATATCTCCAACATTTTCCGGAAGCCCAAGTTTCCTTGTTACCCAGTCTACTTGTGTTTGATTGCACAAGTCCGGCCGGATGCCATACACTGCGCCACTCAAGTTGTCGCCTTTCGCGCAGCATATTGAGAACACCGAGGCAGAGTCTCAGTCCTGTCCCACATCTCCTACCTCAGTTGACCCCCCGGCGGGACGACCTCGCCTGTCTCGGTCTTACTCCTCAACTGCATATGTACGCAGACACCGCAGAAGCCCATCAACCAGCAAATCGTTCACTTTGCCAGCCCGAGAGAATGTGCAGAAGCCCAAGCACACGATAGATTCGCATGCTAGCGTCCGGCAATCACCGCCTCCACGAAGTGACGCTCCCATCCCTCCTGGGGCGATGATCTCCCCCCCAGAATCTGCCCCAAATTCTAGTGATGAAGAATCCGCATACGGTACCAGGGAGGGTATTTGCCTTCAGGAATTGGAGGTAGCCGTGAGGTCTATCGGGCAGAGGCGCATTTCTTCTCCAGATCGAGAGGGTCGAGAGAGGAAGCCATCGTCTAGCGTAACGCAACTAACTAATCATAATAAGAAACAGCCTCACCCGCCACTTTCCAAAGAAGCACGCAAGATATCTCATTCACGCTCAATAACAGAGCACGCCATCAATCTGAAGCAAGAAGAGGCAGTCACCAGCTCCCCCGATGAGAGCGATGGGGATGATGACCCACGGGCGAAACAACCCATGGTACGCAAGAAGTCAGGGGAGCTCGTTAGACCGGCCCTCCGACCGCCTTCTGCGCGACGGCGCCCGTCGAGTATGCCTGGCACGCCAACATACTCCAAGGCCGTTCACTTTGATTCCCAATTGGAGCACATCCGCCACTTCTTACAGTTAGATAAACCCCAGGCTGTGAGTGCCGGCGGATCTCCAGTGGATGACTACGAATCAGAAGAAAGCTTTCCCTTCAATAAGGATCAGCCGACCACGACTTCCTTTGAATGGGATATCAGACTCCCAAATTTCCCTAGAGATGTTTCAGCCCGAACCCATCAACGCGTTCGACTTGAACGTTTGTTTTTGTCGTCGGATAAGGATACATTGGTCGGGGTGGTAGCAGTCGCTAATCTCGCTTTCCACAAGCATGTCGCAGCTCGTTTTACATTCGATCATTGGAAGACAATCTCTGAGGTTATTGCAGAATACAGTGACGATGTTCGCCGTAAGCAGGTTCATGATGGATACGATAGGTTTTGCTTCAGTATCAAGCTGGACGAGCAGGCGAACCTAGAAAAGAAGACCATGTTCCTTTGCGTTCGATATTACGTCAATGGACAGGAATATTGGGATAACAACCGGGCAATGAACTATCAGATCACCTTCCTTAAGGTTCCTACATCAAAGTCGGACTCTTATAATCTACCAGTCAAGTCGACCGCAGTGTCTCGCGCTCCTCTACCTCGGAGTAAGACTTTCGCTGGGTCTAGCGCTAACAATCAGTGGAGATCCCGGTCTTTTGATGATTTTTCAAATATAAGCGACTATCTTTCCTTTGACCGCAACACTGGAGATGCAAAGGACCGGCCTGCATTTGGAGATAAATCACAGGATGACGATGCGGTGACTCCTATACGTCGTGACAAGCAGTCTTCCCAGATATTTGGCAGTCGCTATGACTTTGAAGCATCTTTGAATGCTGCGATGCGCACTGGGTCAACGCATGATAGGACAACGCTCACTGCTCGGGCAAAGTCCGAGGTCTCACCACCAGGGAGCGGGAAGTACTGCCCTGTCAAGGGAAGAGGGGCTATTGTCGACCGGCCTCTGGACGATAGTCATTCACCACCAAGAAGTCGAATGCAGGCCGAACAATCAAAACCGTCTTCTTTATTGTCAAGCAAACCTCATCGAGAGTCCTCGGTGTATAAGGAGCTTGTTGACCGATATTGTTTCTTCGGTTCCTCACATCCTTCCCACAACATTCGTCCCACACCAGGGTTGGATAAGTCTTCCCCTCATAATACACATACACCTTCCCCTCAAACCTCACCAACGGCATCGCCCAAGATGGACGCGGCTAATAGTGGTAACTCCCGAAATTCTTCGCCCACTCCACACAGCTACCCATATCTTGCGCCCATGCAAAACAGTTTCTTCAAGGAAACGCAAAGACCGGCGATTATTCAAGGATGAATGAGTCTGCACCCGAATGGCGAATCACGTTCCGTCTGACACTTCCGATGAGTGAGACGTTTCGTCATCTAAAATAACATCTACTACTATCCAACAACATACTGTCTCCGTTCATCAAACCCGAGATTGATTGATCATCTTTTCTCCGATGTTTATTCTTGCGATATATCGTGCAGTATCGGAGGACATGCCATTTTTATTGCAGCCTTAACCTGAGCTTTGTGATACCTCTTTTTTCTTTATTATGGTTGCCTCTTCGTCATGGTGTTAAAAGCTAGAAGTATGACCTTTGCGATGGTAATAAACCGCGGGTTTATACTTCTTGCATTTGCTTCCTTCCACTGAAGGGGCATAAAAGTCATGGCCACATGGCGTTGCTACCTCGATCTGTATGCTCTCGCTGCTGTGCTATCCCTTTTTTTTTTTTTTTCATCCGTTTTCCATCTCATGATCATGAAGTTATGTTTCTCTAGTAATCTATTTGTCGGTCGGCAGCATTCATTGAGAGCGTTTATGGTAAGGCATCAGGATCAGGATGCCGTTAAAAGAAGTCGATTGCATTCAGCATATGTTACCTATTATTTATTAAACTTCAGCGTTGTATGGGGTTTTATTGCACATTCTCGTCCAACTCCTCTCTTGAGTTGCTTTCATTTTCTAAAGGCGTCTTGGTATGAGGTGTAATAGCGAGGGGGCTGTATGGCAGATACAATACAGGGTTATAATTGAATTAAAGAGTGGGTTTGACAGGAGCTACAAATTTTCGACGATCCCTGGCGAGTAATACCTCTGAGACTCTCTGGTTCTAAAACAAGTATACTGGATTGATTCAACATGGCATACCAGGTAGTTGAACTTCTGGATTAAAACTGTACACATGGTTCACTAATTGTTGGCGGCGCGTCCTTAGTCGAGTAGGTATGTAGGTGACCCACGAGGAGAATGCCAAGTTTGAACGCTAGTTTTTGCTTGCCTGCCCCCACGAAGTCGTGCGTTTATGGACTGATTTATGTTGTGAAACATTTCCTCGAATATCGCCAGTATATAATTCTTGCGTCGCCTTCTTTGCTGTGGAGCCCCATGAGCACTTGAGATATCCGATGTCGTAATCACGTGATCATAGACCCGCCCGTCGGCGGCCGCGTTCCAGCGGGTGATGCGCCAAACAACGAACGCCCAAAAACACGGGCTTGAAAGCGGTCGTTCATAACGCCCTTTTTCACCCCCGCTACCCGCCAATCAAGGTACTGCATTGCTTTTGACTGTCCCAGGGCGTCCCCTACGATTAGTCATTAACCCTGTGGGAAATTCTCAGGCGAAATCACTCTTTCCCTTGGCACCCGCTCGGGAAAGCTATATAAAGTACAGCCCCTCTCCTTAGAAAGCCTTTTCTGCCCGCTTCTTTTCCCTTCCTTCTTTGCAACCTCTACTTTCAGCAACCGGCCCGTAACGCGTCGCGTCTATCTCCCTACAACCCACCATTTTCAGTCATATCTCATCGATTTTCATCCCTTTGCATCGTTCCTGAGCTTTAAGCAATATGTCTGGACGTAAGTTGTTTCCTGCCATCCTCCCTTCGTTTTGCAAAGACTCTCAGCGTCGTCGGCATCTACTGTGATGATGCACCCCTGATGACACGTGACGCCCTGTGGTGGCCTGAGGCATAAATTGCCTTGCATCCAATATCCTCTCTACCCTCTGGCTTTCGATGGCCACGTTACTAGCTGCCGTTGCACCAATCTATCTTTAACACTTGCTGACATTCATCTACTGTAGGCGGTAAAGGCGGCAAGGGTCTCGGAAAGGGTGGCGCCAAGCGTCACCGCAAGATCTTGCGTGACAATATTCAGGGTATCACCAAGCCCGCCATCCGTCGTCTCGCTCGCCGTGGTGGTGTCAAGCGTATCTCTGCCATGATCTATGAAGAGACCCGTGGTGTTCTCAAGTCCTTCCTGGAGTCTGTCATTCGTGATGCCGTTACCTACACTGAGCATGCCAAGCGTAAGACCGTTACCTCGCTGGATGTAGTCTACGCCCTCAAGCGCCAGGGCCGCACCCTCTACGGCTTCGGTGGCTAATTGCCCTGCCCTCAATTCATTTTGTTTTGTTCCTCGACCGACACATAATGGCCGCTGTCGGCACACGACCGATTCTCGCTGGCTCGAATGGACGGAGGTGCTTTGCGCTTTGCGGTGTGATACTTATTTCTCACTCAGTTTTCTTTTCACGGAATCTGCATCATGATTTACCACTGGGTACGGGGTTCTTGGGACGGTCGGTTTTCTCTTTTATTGGGAAGGATGATATTTGACGGGTTTGGTACTATTTTGTTTGGAGGGAGCAATGGGTTGAAATTTTTTGTAGACTCATTGGAATAACAATCCAACTACCTAGTAACGTTTGTGATTCAGCTCTCGTAGACAGAAAGGAGCATAATATGAAGGTGGTGCATTGTTCTAAATCACATGCTGCGACCGTTGATGCACGGGTCACACGTGAGCATGACGTTATCGCCAACCCAAGGTTTTTGAACCTCGGCCGATGTCCAACGAGAACCTCTTCATACTACTAATCATCTGGACATTGCATGATAAAGAATTCCATCCGTTTCTACTTCATATAGACTCGATATGAGCCTGTCTCGGCTGCCCTGTTTTCAATTTTCGATTCCGCCATCCACGGTTTGAGCACGATCATCAGCCTTTACATGTACTCCGCATAATTCCCCACTTTCACTACACCTTTCCCCAGCTGGGCTGAACCCCGACGCTGCGATTTTCGCGGGACAAAATGCCCGAGTACGCGGTGTCATATAACCCTGAGCTGGTATGTTGACACCGCCGTGGTCTATTTCCTATGCATCTACGTTTTCTAAAGACCGATTGGACTACAGGATACCTACTCCCTTTACCAGCGATACGAAGAGCCCCAACCAAATAGAGACTGGAAAACAGCCGCCCTCCGTGGCCCAGCTCTTCCAGCTCTGGGGAATGCAGTAGCTGGTGCTGTGGGAGCGGCTATATCTAATGTTGCTACATATCCGCTGAGTCTCATTATTGCCCGGCTGCAAACACAAAAACAACGCAAACCTAAAACGCTAGCGAAGGCTCAAGGCGAAGGCAATGAAGAAAAGACAGAAGGCCAAGGCGAAGACACAGTGGATGATAATGAAAATGATGAAGAATACACCGATATTCTCGACGCAGCACGCAAGATCTACGCTAAGGAAGGACTGGGAAGCTTGTATACGGGTCTTGCCCAAGACACCATTAAAACTGTAGCCGACTCGTTCCTATTCTTCCTAGCGTACGGATTTTTCAGGCAACGGAGAATTAACGCGCGATATGGCCCCGGCCGGAAAGGTGCGAAGAATGTTGTCTTACCTATACTGGATGAGCTGGCTGTTGGTGTTTTAGCGGGCGCGTTTGCGAAGCTGTTCACAACACCATTGGCCAACATCGTGGCGCGGAAGCAGACCTCGAAGTCCTCAGTCAAAACTAGAGATATTGCTGCTCGTATTCGAGCCGAGAAAGGAATTAAGGGGTTTTGGTCGGGCTATTCAGCTTCGCTTATCCTTACGCTGAACCCGTCTATTACATTCTTCCTGAATGAGTTCTTGAAGTATAGCCTTTTCCCACAGGATAAGCGCAGAAAACCATCCGCGGCTGCTATTTTCCTCTTAGCTGCTATTAGCAAGTCAGCTGCATCGTCAATCACGTATCCAATTTCAATGGCTAAAACCCGGGTGCAAGTTACTGGCTCAAGTGCTATTTCATCAACCAAGGATAAGAAGAAAGATGACTCTGACGATGGACTGCCATTGATGCCGCCGATCATTTCCAATGTGATTAATATAGCCCGTACGGAAGGCATCCATGCCCTCTACGCAGGTCTACTAGGCGAAGTGCTCAAAGGCTTCTTCGCCCACGGCTTCACCATGCTCGCAAAGGACGCAGTATACTCCATAATTGTACAGAGCTACTATATTCTCCTCATCGCTTTCCGACGATACCCTACACCGGATGAATTGATCGAGCGAGCTCGCCAGCAAGCTGAGGAATGGGCCGAGGCTGCCCGCGAAGGTGCCCGCGACCTCGCTGAGAAAGTCAAGGATATGGATACCAGCATCCTTGATCACAATGCGGGCAATGTAACTGCCGAAATGATATCTAGCGGCCCCATTCCCCCATCACTAGACTTACCAGAGGGGAACGAGACAGCAGAGTTGGTGGGTGACTATGTGGAAGATGAAGCCACCGAGTGGAGAAGCCTCTACCATTGGTTCTGGGAGAAGGAGAGGTATGGAAAGGAGTAACACCGTCCTGTATCGTACTTCTTGCGTGTGTCTTGATGATATTAAGCGAAAATTGTAGATATTTTGCACGGTTGATTCGGTGTGAAATATGTGTTCCTGGCATGATGCTCTTTGTATTTTTTTTCTTGATGTCACGGCAATCATGGCATTAAATAGCAACATGAAATTAGACAGAATATACTTCTACAGCGTACAAGGTATTCTTTCACATCAATGGTCCTTCGTAGTATACGTACCTTATCTAGGAGTAATGCGCTATTAGGTGAAATGAATCTTGCTTTGTACAATAGTATATTATTATCGTGTTCATCCCTGCTCCAGGCAGTTCAGTTAGCATAAAGATGTGTTACATCAAACCAACAACAGAAACGCAAAATTCTTTGAGCTAATCAAAGAGACTATACAGAAACAGGAGGTAAAGATGCTAGATGAACAACTTAATCATATAAATGCTCAGACATCCTCCAGGTATAGAGCAGAACAGACAGTTCCCAGACAGAAGAACAATATGCACATATGCAAAATATTTGGACATCGTAAGCTCTCTGTACCTCAAATAAAACCAAAATGAAAAATTCCAAAAGAAAAGGTATCATAACAATCTGTTTTGTCTTTCTCTGACCGTCGTCGGCATGCGTAGTAAATTATCGGTAATGTTCGTGGCAACTGAAACACCGTCATGTCAGGTCGTAGAATATTAATGGGAATAGAATAGTTAATTCATAAATCGTCAATTCGTCGTTATTTATCATGATATTTCATGAGCAGTAAGCATTGCTGACTAGACGCTTGCTGTTCTGCGTTTCTCGCTTGGCTTCTGTGCATATGCGATCGAGAGGCGAAACCCGGTTCCTCGCTTCTGGCATTCGCGGAGTACCCTCCGATCAGACCAGATGCTAAGACCTGCATCGCCGTTGGCCAGGACGGGTATTTCATAGCATCTCGTGTACCACCAGCGACCGACTCTGGAAACGATTTTCCGGATGGATTCATCGTTGGAAGGGGAAGGGAATGGGTCTGAGAGGAGATCGCCGAGGGAGAGGTCGGTGTCGTTGGATGATGATTTGCTATGGGCTTTTGCCTGTGCGCCTATCGATGAATTGGAGGGTTGTGATAATGCGGCTGAGGGGGCTGTCGTTGGTAATATAGACGGATTCGAGGATGATGTGGATGAGGACGAGGCTGATGATCTTACAATCATCCCTGCAACAGGAATCCGTACCATGCAGCATCGTAAATTATCGAACCCGTGTCGTCCTAGCTGGCGCTGTATGCTGTCGCTTGAAGGCTTTAGGCTGATACTAGGGTCTGTTAGGTAGGTCCTCTCCTTCAGGTTTCTGACAGCCTTTCGGGTGCGAATTCCCATGTTCACCATGTCAAGATCGAGCAGGCTCATTTCCATGTAGCCCCCAGGGCGTAACACACGCTTGCACTCTGAGATGATATTGCCTTGAACATATTCAGAGCATGCTGCAGGGAAGCGCAGGACAGTCACTGTGAAGTATCGTTTAGGAAACGGGAACCGATCCTCAAGGCTTGCATGGTGAATGGTGTGGTGGTTAGACGGCGGCTGCCAGGCATCTGGATGTTTGGATGCTGTTGGAGTCGGAGCGTCATTCAGGTTGTACACCTCAGCATTAGGATACGTCAAGGCACAATAAAACGACCAGTCGTCGTTTCCTAGTCCATCCACTACTAGTATCCGTTCTTCCTCCCCGTTTTTGATGTGATTATGAGCAGGGCTAAATAGAACCCTTCCGAAGGACAGCCACCGACTGGTCATGAGTGACCCGGATCTGATGTTAGTTTGCGCTGTAGGCCCTTCCCTATCGCGCTCAGCGATGTCGAACAAAATTGTATTTCGCTGCCGGCAGGTTTCAAAACTTGGTGAGGGATTCAAAGAAGGCGATGTGAGGAAGCTGGACTGCTGCTCAATGGATAGTGATGGGGTCGACAAGTTTTTCTGGTCCTCCTCATGCATATTTTCTACGCTTCCATCATTTTGGTAGCAGGCGATTATGTCACTGAATGAAGGCTGACTCGAAGGCACCAGTGATGAGTGTAACGTTGGGGCAATCTTGGATCGCCTCAGGTGGAAAGACCCGGTGCTTGAAGTTGGAGATGCTGGAGTGAGTGCTACGGCCGGATTTTCAACGGTTAAGGTAAACGCCTGGCGATCAGAGAGTCCGTGGAGTTCGGCTTGAAGGGCTCTACTTGCCATGGCGGCTAGTTCAAACTTCCCATCTGCCTCTGAATCACCTGGATAAAGAGCCCTCGCGGTTTCAGGGGAGAGAACATGGTCAATGAGGTCATCATATTCTCCCCACACTTCATCTTCGGTTAAAGCAGACTCGGGCCCCGGGATAACGGCTGTGACTGCTGCCGTGCTCTCAGAGCCACTTGAACTTGTTATGGTCGTCGTTGAGTCCTTCCTAGGGTAAAATGTCAAGAACTGGTTCGGGGAGTAAGGTCCGGCAATAAAATCCAAAACGCTACGGCTCATAGGGTCGCCGAACGGTTGAGTAAAATCAAATGCATATCTTGGGGGGCTCCCATGATACGGCCCTGTCTGAGTCTCCAGTTCGTGGAAGCCAGGCGGTGAGAAGTCCGATTGATCAGCAGCAACAGGGGCTACAATGGAAGGAGAATCAGCCATACTGAATGGCCTTGAGAAGGATTGCAAAGCCGGCCGGTGTTGCCTGTCTCTTCTCGAGACTACACGTGGGATCCGACCAACTGATGCGAGGCGTGTTGGTCGCTGCTCTTCCGAGGATTCTGCTAGATTTGGGGAACTGGGCAACGCCTGGTTCCTATTGAAATAGACCTTCGTAGACGCCTTAAATTCGCCGTCTAACTTAGGGGGCGAGGGCAGCAAAATAGACTCGCTGGTCTTCCTAATATTCAAGGCTGCCGGGATCTCCACTGGGGTATACATATTTTCTTCCTCGGTTGGTGGTGAATCCTCAACGTTTCGAATAATATCCTCCAAGGAGTCGGAGTCAGCATTAACCAAAGCATAATGTGCAATAGGCCGGAAAACCGCTGCTGCTGGCGATACCTTAGCTTGGACACGATGGAGAGGCGGGAGCGGAGTTTCCGTCTCAGCATCTTTAGTGTCGCGGCTTTTCTGGAAAGGGTTCCATTTGAGACCTAATCCTTTCCTAGGTGATTTATTTGACTGGCTCATAGTGTCATTTATCTTCACAGAATTGGATGAAGCCTTAGCGCCTGGGAGATATTGCCCAGATCCAATTGCATGGGCCTGTGGTCTCTGAGAATCGCCGGTCGAGCTCGAGTTTGTCTTCTCCAAGTCTTCCATATTGCGAATCTTTGATTGGCGGATAAGTGCAGGAGGTGCCAACAAGCTCTTTTCTGGTTTCCTTTCCTGGCCAACCTTTACGAATTTACCAATGGTATCGGTGGAAGATGTCAATGACTCTGTGGAGTAAGAGCTTTGCTCACTCTGCGTTCGAGCCAATGTCGCACCGTCGATGCCTCCACCATTGATAAAGACAGGCTCGAGGCGGTCAAGCAAGAAATCATCTAGCTCCATTTCTGGACGGCTGTTCATGCTTCCTTTACTAGACACAGACCTGGATGCACTTCTTGCCGTGCTGGTTGACCTTGTCCTAGACCCGCTACTAGTGATACTTGTTCTTCGACCGCGCTGCGCGTACTTGCCGTATCCTTCGTGCCCTGTTCCCGCAGACGGACCTTTGCGAGCTGTTCGACTTCCTTCAGATGATTGTACTTCCAATTCAGGCTTGGACCTTTTGGTGAACAGCCGAAATCTTCGACTCTTGGATGGACTTGTCGGGGTCTGAGGCGTTTGCCGTACCTTTGTTTCTCTTGTTGATACCCGAGAGGTTTTTTGTGGAAGTTCAGGTGGCAGACGGGAAGGTAATTGAGAAGAACTCTTCGACTGTAGTGAATCCACTGAAGTTGATGCCGATTTGATGGAGCCTAGAGGTCTCTCAGAGGAGAAGGCGCTTTCCACTGATGGACGTCTTTTGTAGTTTGTCACTGTATCAGGTGGCAGGTTACTTCGGACCACGGGCGATGATTCCACCTGCAACTGATGTGTTCCCTCTCTACTTGGCCGCGCTGGTGTGTGCGTAGCATTACTTTCAGTTTCCTGGGCCCCGTTTGTTTCAATGCTCTCAGGAAATCGAAGAACCCGGGAGTTTTCTTGACCTGGGGGGATTGCTTTTGTACCAAGTCTCCCTGGCGTCTTTCTCGGGAGACCAGATTTGGCGACTGCCTTCCGGGAGGAAAGGTTACCAGAAACAGTGGAAGTATCAACCGTCAATCCTTTCACTGCAGAGTCCTGGTTTCGGCTTTTACAAGAAGAGGTTGTGCTCCCCTCCGGAACGGAACTATGAGGCTTGTTGACCCTTGGAGGAACTGAGTGACCTTGTGATGTTTGTTGCACCTGCCGCGACGACACAGGAAGTCTGGTTTGGGATGGGCTTGGTTGTCTGATACGGGGTACAGTCTTAACTGGCTGGATAATTCCTGGGGAATAAGAGGATAAAGATGTGGGTGTGGATGTCCTACTCCACATGCCTGGAGAGCCAGAATATCTTGTTGATGGACTACTGGCTGAGGCAAATATAGGAGTTGGAGGAGGTAAGTTTTGCGTATTGATGGTATTTCTTAGACTTGCGAGCTCCTTTGGTCCATTCTGAGCTTGTTGCTCGAGCGATCCCCCCCAAGTAGTATCCTGGGGTGTGTATGGCGAGACTATTTCCTTCATAGCCTCGGTTGGACTCCGTGGGAGCGGGGAACTTCCATCCATGACCTGGCTTGGGTGGGTAGTATCTGAGATCATCACATTAGGATTTTCCGGCCTTTTACCCTCAGTACCTGGCTTGTCGTTCGCGGTGTGTTGCCCAATAGTCGGTGCCTTTCTCCGAAGAACATTCCGTGGTTTACCACGGACACGCTGTTGATGACCAGAAGCTAGCAAGTTGGAATTTGTCTCAGTGTTCACTCGTAGCGGTGGTCCTCTCTCAGTATTTAACACACTTAGCGCAGGACGAGCCACTGAAGGCAACGGATGTGTAGCTGCGCGTGGAGGCAATAAGGAGCGAGCATTGTTCGGATATAGTATTCGAGAAGGTTTCAATGGTGGTACGGGATGACCTAGATCGGCGTCGGACGGAGATGACTCCTTGTTGGGCCCGATCCTAGTATTTGTGGACGTTGTAATGCGCAGCGCTGAAGACAACGAGACTGAGGAAACAGAGATTCTCGCCGATGGATTGATATTAGCTGTTGGATTGTTTCGCGACTGGGGGGCAAAGTCCTTTAACCGCGGTATTCGACCGCTCTCAGGCTTGTGCGACGCCATGGTGCTACCGGGGTCCAATTTCCAGTTCCAGTCCGCAGACCAATAATCCAACTGTAGGTGAAATACAGTATGGCCATGGAATCATTACGTCTAAATAATGATCACTGCTTCTGGTATAACGGCTAGCGATGTAAGCATCACGTCTCAGTGAGGAATGAGCGACCAAGACTTACCTACCTTCAAATCATATCATCGAGGTTAGAAAATTGACCAGCAATCAATAAACTCGTGTTAGCATGTTTTATGGAGTTGCGTAGGAAAAAGCCGGGGGGAAAGGTATATTAATCGCGTATGGGGGTTATCTATTGGCGAGAAAGGATAGGCACCATGCGAAGAGCAAGCGAAGTAGAGCGAAGGTAATTTTGCAGAAACCTCGGTGATCTCTCCTCTGCATGAAGGGAAATAATAGTGATGTAATGATATCCAAGTACTTAAAAGCGGTCGATTTCTTTCTTTCTTCTTTTTTAGTTTTAAACGAATGATCGGACAACTTGCATGCGCTCCGCCACAGCCACTGTGGCTAACATGCAATGCAAAGTTGTTGACTGTTGGGAGCTGTGTCTGCACGACCACGTCAGAGAAAAATTTAAATTCAGCGATAGAAGATTATAGTAATTTAGTACGGAGTAACGTTGGCACAGAGACCAGCTGTGCAAGAAGCAAAAGAAAGAAAAAATAGGAAAGAATTTTATCGACCCAAATTTGGATCATAGAGCGAGGGAATCTTGGGACAATCTGGACTTTTCAAGTTCAAGAATGTGGCCAGCGCTAATTTGGGCCATTCCAAAACAGACCGGCGCAGCGGGGAGACATGGATTCTATTCGCAGATTAAGTCCCCATATAGAGATCACAGAAATCCTGCATGGCTCTGTGCGATCGACATCGGACCCGTTGTTGAGCACAGATGTGACCGGGGAGACTATTGGTGCGAGAACGGTAACTTTGTTCCTGTTAGCGATGGTATTAAGCCTTGGATAATTTCGAATCGCCAAGAATCGACGAGAAAGGTAACGATAGTGTAGATTCCCTCTGAAAATACGACCCCCGGCTGGGAGTGGATCTCCGTCAACCATAGAAGGAACGTGCACGACAATACGCAGAGAACTAAAGTCCAGGACAGGTCCAGTACATGGACCCAGCTAATTTGCTCTAACTGGTAAACATTATGGCCTCAGCGGGTTGGATACCTGGAACATGAGAGGTGACAGGTTGGAATGGGGCTGAGTGGCGTGAGATAGCGGAAGAGTCCGTCGTATGCGCAATCGGCACTTTCACCAAACAGCCCCCCGTTAAGCAGACGTCCAGATGGCAGATGCAGGCATCAGCAAATCTGTTGGTAATGCCGTGCTGCAGTAGTCCAGAGCTCTATTTCGTCTGTGTGTCGGTATGCAGGCCGTGATAGGACAGAATTCGGACAATTTCTTGCGAAGTTCTTTTCTTAGTAATGGAAAATCCCCAAGTCAGGTGGTGGTCAGTGACTTGCGATCATCCCCTCCGGCGAGGCCGAACACCACTAATGGATCAATATGCATGTGCGACATGATTTTTCGCCTGTCCAACATGACAATATACGACGATTCCTACACGAGATATTTCGTACTTGAACGAGATGGGCCTCTTGCCCGCGGTCTCTCCTCTATACGACCCTACTCAGGATGCATACTAAAAACAAATCAACCATACCTGAGTATCAGAATGCGCCATGTCTACCACATACGGAAATAGTGTTTTTTATCTTTCCTTCTCCTTTCACCATAACCTTGGATTCTACTCTCTGGTACGCCGAAAGGTTCGCCCCGAACCTTTGGACACACAACAAATTCTCCATCTTATCCGCGGGATGACAGATAAGTTCACGGCCGAAACGGGTCAAATGGATGAGTCTCGAGAGAATTCCATAATATAACGCACAAGAACCACTCATAGACGTGAAATGGCATCCTGGACAAAGAAGCTGAGACCCGGGGCCAATTCGGCCGGGGCCCAATTGAAAAACCGCCCCGTCCTGTACTCCGTATGTATCCTTTGTGTGTGGGGACGCTGAGCCGTGGGTCCTGATCCGCCGCTAAATCAAGAACCAGCCATGGGCGATCCTGATTGACGGAAGACGGCCTGACGGGCACGCGCGAGGCGACATGGGTTCAATCCGCCAGGCTTAGCACCAGTGGGCACAAGGCAACTACGGTGAGGGATTCGCCAGACCAAAGCAGAGGCCACTGTGATACTTTCCGGCCCCTGTGGGGACGGCGGTAAATTCGAGCATGCTTTAACGGGTGTGAAAACACTGTCGCTGTGCCGCATCATGTACGAAAGTCAAGACAAATGTTCCAAATACCAATCACGGATCGGCGCAGAAAACTCGAGATGTTGGCCCAGCCTACGTGATCGCACTGGTTGAGAGAGAAAATTCAATGTGGGCGTCCAAGCAAGCTAAAGAGAGTAGTTGAAGTAAAGGCCAAACCTGTACTTCTGTCTTTCTGCAATAACGATCAACGAGTTGTCGATCAGATCCGATCAGGAAATTAGTTGACAGACTATTCCGAGCGAAGTGGGAGCTGGTTTGCTGCAGGAACGGAATCCGTCCTGCGCTTTTCAGCTGACTCGTGTATTCCGCCACTTCCACGAGTCTGACTCCATCTAGTACCTATGAGAACGTAGGATAGCATATGGCATGCTATCGAAGAACGGAGTGAAAAAGAAAAAGAAATTTTACTGATAAGCAACTACATATTTCTGTCACGCTGATCGGCCCATGCTCCCAATTTAGTTAATTTGTCTCCGCCCTTTCTGTCGATCTTTTTGCCTATTGCGGTTTGTAAACCAGGCTCCCGTCTCCATATTTGTCTTCTAGCGCACTCGTAGATTCGTACTCTGCGAATATACAAGTGCCTCGGATTACTACTATTGATGGTTGAAATTTAGTTGGCAATAGACCCAAAAAAAAGAAAAGAAAAAAAAATTGAATAGAGAGGGGCAAGGCTCCGTGTAATATGGCAAATGCATAGACTCAGATTCCACAGTAATGATTCCCTCAAAACGCCTATGAAATTGCACCAGATTGAGAAAAGAGAAAGTAAAAATTGTAATGAAACACGAACATAATCACGCAGCAGTTCCAAATCGCTTCTTCCTAGCTTCTAAGGCAAGCTTGTCCTTCTCACTCAAGCCGCTGCCAGCAGGCTTCTCGTTGTTGCGTTGGTTTTGGCCTTGGGTACGGTTACCCTGACCCCGTCGCCGACCCTGATTCTGATTCTGATTCCTATTTCTCCCACCGAAATCACGTCTTTTACCTCCCCGCTTGCCTTGGTCATTCTCGCCGTGACCTCTCTTGCGGGTCTTCTCGCTGGGAAGCGCCTGGTCCAATTTGCTAACTCCAGCTGTAGTCGGCGCCTCAGGAGCAGCACCAAACCGTTTAGCTCTCTCAAGTTTCCTCTCCGCTTCTTCGATAGCGGTTTTCGAATCTTCAGTAATACCAAATTTCTCGGCACGAGCTTTGCGCTTCTTCAACTCTTCCTCCATGTCGGTAACGGAAAGACCCATAGAATAGTCAGGTGCTGGTTTCTCCTCAGACGGCGCCGCCTCAGTCGTCTCCGCGGCCTCAGCGGGTGCTACTGCCGCTCCCTCTTGTGCAGTGGGGGCAGCTTCCCCATTGGATTCTATCTTATGGTCATCTGTCGTAGCTAGGCTGGTGTCTTGTTGCTGGTTCGGGGCTTCAGTCGCGTTAGACACAGCGCCCTGGTCGCCAACCGCGGTCGCGGCGGCACTAGCCTCGGTCAACGGTTTCGCTGTGGCAACATCTGTGGCAGGAACATCATCGTCCTCCCAGTCAATCACATCTTCTGCATTATCGGCTTTTGCGGCCGGCGCTGCAGTCTGAGCCTTGTTGTTATCATCCTCCTGGAGGCGAGCAACCATCTCCGCCTTCTTACCAGTGTGAGGCAGGGAGCGTGACTTGAGAATCTCCACTAGATCGGCATTGGTCTTCTTACTGTAGTCGGTGGCCATTTTTGATGAAATGAATCGTCCACGGTCGAAAGTGTTCAGAGAAGAGCGGCGATTCGCTGGGCGCGGTAACAACTGGCGACGAAGGTGAACGGGTGGCGCGGGTCCAGCGCGTAGAGTTGATGAAAGATATTTATTCGTCCGCGGTCATAAGACGATGCGACAGGTAATCTTCTTGATTCAAAACTCGTATTGGATATTTAATGGATGGTGTAGCTAGATGGCAAGGTTGAACTGAGCTCTTGGTCGAGGCGTCGCGTTGACGCGGTCGCCGCTGAGGATCTGCGGCTGACGTCCCAATCGGGAGACGCGATCACGTGAAAATTGGATAGGTTTTGCATTCAGCCTACGAGAAGTCGGAGCATTCTATGGCTACTTCAGACAGATCGGAATAGGCCTACAATACTAGTACAGAATACAGATGAACAGGCTACACAGGGCATGGCTAGCCCCTGTTGATAACGGGGTCTCATTAGCAGGATTCTGTCGTCTCGCATCATGTTTCTAGCTCCCAATAGCAGATTGCCAACAGGGCAGCGGCATGCATCACAATCAGCGTGGTTTGCAAGAAAGCTTTTGGCACAAAATGTTGGGAAAGGCAATGTGAGCTGATCAGGGCGTTCCTAACTGAATGAGGCGGGAGGATGTGATGACATGGCAAGCGAGATGTGGCTGTGGCAACTCTCGATGCTCGGCGCCACCGAGATCATAGGTCATGTGATTTATGAGCGTTGTGCCCTCGTGAACTAAATTATGCCGGGACTGTAATCGACTCCCTAGAAGATAAGGCAGACATCAAGTCTCATATGGAACACATGAAGTCCGCCTTATCCTTTTCGTTCAAGTCACCCATTATCGCCTATCCTTAAAAATAGCACTAAGTTATTGCTTAGAAAGTGGTTCTACCGTGACTACTAATTGGTAATATCCAGTAATTCCAATAGATAGTCAATTGGAACACTACTAGGGCAAATGAGTCCTGTTTGACTTGCACTGATATAAGGCCGGTTGCATTCTGACGAGCATTATCACTTGCACCACGATATAGGATTAGTGCTTTGCATGCTGTGTGCGCATACCCCTTGCAGCAAGAATAGCTTGTTAATCATAACAGGTGAAACATAAAACCCAACCATTTGGATGTAGACTAAATAAATCCAGCCCTGGTCGATAATTGTTCATCTTGAAGTTGTAGTACGATTGCGCCGAGCTTCAACTCGGCAAGTCCCTGGAAGTGTTCCCGAAAAAGTGACCCACGTGCCGATTACCCGATATCGATAATTTAATCTGACAGTCAAAGCAAGCCTTTGGCGGCCCCATTTCTCCCGTCGGCTGTCGGTTGCAACAAGCGAGTCGAAGATGAACAGATTCATCCTGGACCGTGTATTTGAAAGGTGGTTCAATTTGAGACCTGGAGTCTATTTACAAGTCTGAAGTTTTGGTTCTCCTGCATGGCAAACCAAGATACGGGGCAACACCTTATATCAATGATCAGGCACTCTAGAGTACTGTTAATGGACTACGTGCATACCTGATGACCAGGTAGCACTTTGCAATGTGGGGCATCACGAAAACACGGCTTCGGTTCAACAATGAATTTTCTTCTTAGCCTGGTGCGTTGCATTGGTAAGGCACTACTACTAATAATGCTTGAGACCCCACCGGAATGTAAACCCTTACTCCTTTTTCATCGGAGAGGTCATTTCCTTCTGCCTACGATCTGTTCTCAATGTGGAACCTCTTTGAACCTTCTAGCTGTCCTTATTTTCTTAGTTACATAACCTTTCTTGATATCCCTAATAATTGCATGGCGTCTCCAGGATACCGTCTTTGAACTAAGGATTAGTGACTTATAGCACAAAATGACGGCTAGTGATATAGAAAATAGCCTGGGCGAAAAGGACCTCCCGCCGGGGGTGTACAGAAGCAAGATCCCCTATTACCGCACACTTATTGATCAAGGCGCCATCACCCAGGATGTCCTCCACTTTGACTACCCGGGCTCAGGAACGGAGGAGGACCCATATGTCGTGTCCTGGATCCCAAATGACTCCCGAAACCCCCAGCTCTTCAGTTTTGCCAGAAAATTGACCATCACCCTGGTCGTCGCGTTTTCAACCATGATTGTCGCCTTGACATCGTCCGCATACAGCGGCAGTGTTGGGAGTATCGTTACCTCGTTCGACATCAGCACTGAGGTAGCGACCCTGGGATTATCACTGTTTGTCCTAGGGTTTGCAGTGGGCCCCTTACTGTGGGCACCCATTAGTGAGGTCTTCGGACGCCAGAGACCGTTCTTTGTCAGCTTCCTGGCTATGGCAGCTTTTTCAGCTGGCTGTGCTGGCGCACAGAATATCTGGTCTCTAGTGATCCTGCGTTTCTTCGCAGGCGCGTTTGGATCTGCACCGTTAACAAATGCTGGCGGCACAATATCTGACATGTTTACAGCTCGCCAGCGCGGTCTAGCGCTCAGTTTGTACGCGGCTGCACCCTTCTTAGGACCGGCCCTCGGTCCAATCATCGGCGGGTTCCTGAGTATGAACGCTGGCTGGAGATGGGTGGAAGGCCTTCTGGCCGCTTGTGGAGGACTCGTGTGGATCATGATGGCAGTCACAGTTCCGGAGACGTATGCGCCTCTTCTCTTACGGCAACGCGCTGAGCGCCTATCCCACATCACAGGCAGGGTCTACCGCAGCAAAATTGAGCTTGACAAGGGCAAAGTGGCACTTAACATCTTGCTCAGAAGGTCCCTCTCTAGGCCGTTGGTGCTACTTTTCACAGAGCCCATTGTCCTCCTCTTCGCCATTTACATCGCCATCATCTACGGCACACTATATATGTTCTTCGCCGGCTTTCCCATCGTATACGAGCAGGGCCGAGGTTGGAATTCTGGAGTTGGAGGCTTGGCCTTCCTTGGAATCATGATCGGCATGATAATCGGCATCATCTTCACACTTCCCGCCAATATGCACTTTATCAAGATCCAGGACCGACTTGGCGGCTTCGCACCGCCCGAAGTCCGACTTCTCCAGTGCATGGTCGGGGCCATCGCCATCCCAATCAGCCAATTCTGGTTCGCCTGGACGGACTCGCCTTCTATCCACTGGATCGTGAGCATCATCGCCACCGCACCATTCGGCTTTGGCGTCATCCTCATCTACCTCGGGGTTATGAACTACCTGATCGACTCGTACACCATCTACGCAGCGTCCGTGCTAGCCGCCAACACCATCCTGCGGTCGATCTTCGGCGCCGTCTTCCCCTTGATCACGGGATACATTTACGACGGAGTCGGTATCCACTGGGGACCCTCGATTCCTGCATTCCTGTCGCTGTTGTGCATGCCCGCCCCTTTTCTGTTCTACCGCTACGGCGCCACCATCCGCAAGCGGTGCAAGTATTCGGCTGAATCATTCCAATACATGCAAAAGTTGCAAGAGAATGCGACAAACAGAGCCACCACCAAATAGATGAATCAGGAAGCAACCACGTCTGCGAGAGAGAAGAACCCTTCTCCAGGAACAAAATAGACAGCTGTTTATACCTACCCCAGACAAAGAGCTGGCCTCTTAAAAAAAATACGTCAATAATGGCTAAGTCGTATATAAAAGTTTTCTCGGCACATTCATGTGGATTAGAGGTGCTAGGGATTATTATCTTTATGTTTATGTTTTTTTTTTTAGATGAAAAGTTCAGACTAGATCAAATGAATAGATATCATAATATGTTTCAATCTACTTTGTATTTATGTAAAGCTTTTGTTCAATCTTTCTCGTCGCTGGCAAGACACGAACATCATGAAATATAGAGACGAGCTGGACTATATGCATCTACGACTAAGTGATTGAGTTTACAGCGTATGGTCCCAGATACGATGAAATACAGGGCCCTAGTACTAATACACAGATATAGTACATGAGTCATTAGAATTTCTAGTTAGTCTACCACGAGATCGTTGTATAGCAAAGTCGGGTCAGTATATTTCAGGCATACCACTCGATCAAAGCACCAATTCACGAATAGTCGTGCCTTGGAACTACCCAACAGTATATATTTTATGGATATCTTTCTAAATACCTCAATATGAAACCAATACAGATGTGTTCAACACCATTCTTCCGCGCGATAGATAACCCCCCAAGGCGCTCAGTTGTATACATATTTATCAACTAACTGTAAGAGTCTGTATCATAAATAAACTATATATCAAAGCCAGCGATAGACGAAAATTATCTCCAAATACTAAACCGAACATATTCCTAGTCCTTAACACCAACATTCTCTCACTACTACCACATGGAACTATAGTTTCATAGTTTCATAATAGTATATCGGTTCCAAGCGGATGCCCTCCGCATCTCGGATCGGATCCGCCCCAACATAAAAACCACACAACCAGAACGCGGGGCAGATCCGAAGCGGAACAGCCGATGGTGATGACTATATAACTAAGTACAATCATCTCCATTAGTAGGTACTTACCCCACTATTACTACTACTTCTACTTCTACTATTAACTAAAAAATATAAAAATCCGACTCTCTGACCAATTCGTCTTAATTGAGCGGTGAACACCACTACTGCAGCCAATTGCGATTAGACTTTAAAAGAAAAGACCGAAAGAATTTCTACAACAACATGGACCCTCAACAGGAAAAGAAACACATCACCGCCCAAGAAGCAGAGGCATTCACAACGAAGATCCTGATCGGAAACGGGGTTCCCAATGACAACGCCCAAATAATCAGCAAATGTCTAGTGCAAGCTGACCTACGGGGAGTCGACACGCACGGCATAAACCGGATCCCATCCTACATGGAACGGATCCGGCAGGGGGTGCTGGACGCTACGGCGCAGCCAGAACTGAACCAGATCACGCCGGTCGTGGCGCAGGTGGACGGCCGGAATGGGTTCGGGTTCGTGGCGGCGCAGTTGGGGATGGCGCGGGCGATCGAGATGGCGCGCGAGTACGGGATCGGGTTTGTGTCGGTCAAGCACTCGAACCATTTTGGGATGTCGGCGTGGGTGGTGCAGCAGGCGCTGGATGCGGGGATGATGAGTCTGGTATTTACGAACTCGTCGCCGGCGCTGCCGGTGTGGGGCGGGAGGGAGAAGCTCATGGGGGTTTCGCCATTGGCGTGTGGGGCGCCAGCTGGGAAGGAGAAGCCGTTTATTCTGGATATGGCGCCGTCGATTGCGGCGCGGGGCAAGATCTATAAGGCAGCGCGCCGTGGGGAGAAGATCCCCGCGGACTGGGCGCTGGATGGGGAGGGGAGGCAGACGGAGGATCCGAATCGGGCACTGGAGGGCGTCATGTTGCCCATGGGGGGTCCGAAGGGGTCGGCGTTGGCGGTGATGATGGATGTGTTTTCGGGGGTTTTGTCTGGGTCGGCGTTCGCCGGACATGTTACCGGCCCTTATGATCCGTCGAAGCCGGCGGATGTGGGCCATTTTTTGGTGGCTATTAAACCGGATTTGTTTATGGGGTTGGATGACTTCAAGGAGCGTATGGATTATCTGTATCAGAGGGTAGTGGGATCGGAGAAGATGGCTGGTGTCGACCGGATTTACTACCCTGGGGAGATCGAACAGATTACGCAGGAGGAGAGAGTGAAGACGGGGATTCCTTTCGTTCAAGCTGAAATCGATGCGCTGAATAAGGAGGCAGATAAGGTTGGCGTGGAGCATCTTGTTGTATCATAGTTTGCATGGGGTTATACTGCAGGAGCTTTGGTGTCTGTAGCTTCTTCTTCTTCTTCTTCTTCTTCATCATCATCATCGCTATCGGTTATATTTAGGATTTTTAATGAAGATATGTCGTTCAAACACTGCCGTAATAGTAGTATCATAGCTAAGCCCCTGGTACAAATAACCAGCGACGCATGATAAACAGAGGATAAATGAGATGCGATAGCATAGTCAGGACACACAAAACTGGAGAAGTAGAAAGCACACGAAGGCAAATCATCAACCATCAACCATAAAACCAATACTCTGCCGCATATTCCACCTTGAATTCACCCAAATGCTTTTGGCAGTTGGTTGGAGGCTGGCCTCCCACAGTATGCACGCGGTATACTTCCTGAGAAAACATATCAGCATAAAATCTCGAAATGATTAAATCTAACCAACTCACCTTGACACCCGTTCCATTCACAGAGGTGAGCTTCAGCCAAGGTACATTTACAGTGCTGCGCTCAGGTGCTCCGACACTCACAGCCATTTTGGTTGCCATCCAGTCATGTCCACCAGCAAGGCGCAAATCGAAAAATGGTTGGTCAGCAGCATTGAACAAATGCTTTCCTAAGATAAACTTCGTAGCTGGTGGGAAGAGCCGACTGCCAAGCAAGGCAAGAAATGGAAGTGCCTCGGAATGTACTGTCTTCAAGGCCGGGGTGAGGTTATGAAGAAGTTCTGGATTGAACGCAGCGATGCATGAAACATCGAATAGCGTTGCATCGGCCCCCAACGCCTTGGGCGCCGTGGTGTTGGAGGTAACCCCGCAATTGTAGTTTTGGGTTCCTCGACCCGCTGTAACGTATTTGAGACGGAGGCCGGGGCTGGGGTCAGGGAGCAATTTATGAGGCAGGAGGTTGGTTCTGACGAGAGAGCAGTTGGAAACGTGGAGGTTGTCGAGATTGGACGAGATCTGGGAGAACGCAGTAGCGAGCTCAGGGAGGGACAGTGATGCCTCAGCAGAGAGTATAGTAAGATAGAAGAAGAATGCATGAATGAGCAACATAATGAATGGAGGGTTGGTCACCGTGGGGCAAGTAGAAGCGATGATCAGAATATTAGAGTAAGAAAGTTATATGAAACTGAGATGGCACGAGGAATGCTCGTTTTATATAGAGATCGTCTGCGTTTGTGTATTCACTCAAATACTTAGCACGTCCAACTCCCTATTCCATAGGTTTTCTTAGCTTCATTATCCCATAGTAATTGTGAGTAACAAGTTCACCGTTTATGCCTTGGCGGTTCATTGATTTTAATAGTTCTATGGTGAGTAGCTTTACAAAAAGCTATATCATTCCATAGGGAGGCCTTGCCCAGATAGAACCTGTTGGATAGTATGTACACTGCCCCCCACCTCATAAACTCTCGCTCGCCAACGGGTTACCATGCCAGCAATCCTTCAATGCTAACCGGAAGATACCGCATGTGCTACAGCCTCCTGGGGAGGATAGTAATCTTTCTGGCTCTTCGTAGATCGTTGTACTCAGAATTATTGTCAGGTTCCTCTGTCTCATTTCACTAAACCTCTGTACATTTTCAGGCATGTTTCTTTGTCTGGATTTTGTTACATCGCAAGTACTATCTATGAATAACCAAAGTAGCCGCCAAACCTTCGTCTTTGTATATATTTCATAAACAATAAACAACTGTCAGCCGTACAGGAGACCTGGAAGAAAATGCCTCGCCATTTGGGTTGATAATAAACTTTTATGCATCGCAGGGTCATCAGGGGCGCAGTAAAGAGTTAGAACAGAGGCCGAGAGGATAAATATAAACGAAGAGACATAGCCAACCGCATGCTATTGTTAAGCGCTGTACATCGACACGTGTCATGGATTAGATTGGCACAATTGCCTATTTTGCCGGGTAGACTCAGATTAAGGGATACTTACTGTAGCTGGGCGCTTAATGAAGGTGAGCTTCTGCTGGACCTTTCCGGTAGAGTGAAACTCATCTCGATCGACTCGAAAGAAAGGAATCGAGTAACCAGTGTCCAAAGAGGATATTCTCTAATACCAGGTCATGAGATAAATCCAAGTCACCAGACCAAAGGTAATCATCCGGGTTTCATAGATGCACGGCACAACCCTATGAGCTTCTCCTCTCGCTGGCCTGCATACCAAGATGTGACAGTAGATATGCCTCATGACATCAGGCAGAAATTGCATGCCGGAAAAATTAGTATGTTCAGTGAATCTCAGTATGTATGTCCGAGATACGTGGCATCCGGCACTTGACCGGCTGTCAGGGCATCAAGTCTCGATTGAACTTGTATCTGGTTATTCATTGATAATAAACTTTTCTGCAGAAACACAGAGGTATCGTTAAACATTATTCTCTTTAACCAAATGGCCACTACTGCCCTCATCGAGTTCCGTATAGCCGTTCATGGGTCGTGAGCGACGCTTAGAGCCACGCAGGGAGGTCTGTCGGAGGTGGCCTCCTGGCATTCGCTGCATTTCCAACTCCGGGTCCCGCAAGATCGTTTCTCCATGTCCTATAGTTGACTGCTGTCGAGTTGTCCCTTCGGTAGTCCTCGTCCGAGATGCTTCCCGCTCCCCCCGGTAGAAGCCGTATAAAACCGGTGCATTAGCCACGAGAGCCGCCGCAAAAAGCTCCACAGATGCCCAGGTTGTGCGATTTACCTGCGCTGTAGAGTGCCGAGCATTTTGAGGAAGACGGATGACGGTAATAATGACGATAAAAAAGCCAACAGCAAACAGGGCCGCGAGTTGCAGTTTCCTAATACATGTAGTGGTCAGTAGGTGAGGTTGACAGAAATCCGTCGCCACATAATGTAGTTTTGACGCGATCAGAGGGTTCTCGTACTCCATAAAAGGCCGTTTAACCTTAACCAATAGTGGGACCGGCAAAATGATCAACATCAGATCTGTAGCGATATTCAGGACACCTATAATCACGCCACAGGCCATTAGCTTCTCTCTCTCTGTCTACTGGAGAAAGTATCAATTTATGTGTACCTACCTAGAACAATCAGCTGCACCTGTGCCTGAGAGCAGAGCCCTGTCGGTCCGAGTCAGTGAGCGGTCCAAGATGTCCAAGACATGGGGCGCGCGCACCGGGATCTGGCAGCACAATCCAGTAATGGTCGAAAGGGTCGCATTCTGTGAAGGTCACAATCTGAACGGTCACGTAGGTGGCCGCAAAGATGGATACATATGTGCCCAATGTTATGCGTTCCCAGCTGAGGTTTCGGAGCAAATGACGGTACGTATCGAGTAAGATGAACTTCTGAAGCCAGAGACTGAGATTCGAGCGTCAGTTGCCGCAATTACTTTTTTCAACAAACACAAATGTGTGCGTACTATGTGTTATAGAAGACCCGGTTAACTAGGGTGAACTTGCTTGCAGTTTCTCGATGATAAATCTCTTCCGAGGTGAAGTGATGGGAGTATCGAACGCTAGGCGGCATATTATTCGTACCCCAGATAATAATGACATGGACGAGGGCCAACCGGGCCAATGCACAGAGAATCGCACAGAACGATAAATAATCCCCCAAGACAAATTCTTTCCCACGGATTTTCCGCATCACCAAACGTGTGGAGATCAACCCAACCGCACACCAGGTAAGAACCCATAGAGAGACCAGAGTTGCGTCGTCCATGGTGGCTCTATCACTTTGACATTCTGTCACTTGTGTCGGATATGATCAAGTTTCCCTGGTGGGATCCTATATGAACAGATCACAACTCCCGATCAACCTCGGCATTTTCACCAATTCCCACGCTCATCTACTTGCACTGGCCCAAATTACGGTTCTCAGGACGAAATTCTCGATCTTTTAGGGATCGCTCTAGGTCTTAGTCTGGTCCTGTTCTTCATCAACCTCAACGCTAGGATCATTCTAGCAAAGTCTGGATCCGCTTGTAACCGTTCTGAGCAAATCATTTTACATAGGAGGACAGCTCATATGCGAGAGTTGCATGACTTACATTCCCGGGCCCACTTAGGGGTGATGCTCAGCTAACCCTGCCTCTCTCAGTATAACGGGATGGGACCGGCGTCTCACCGCAACTCCACAATTCTACCGGCAACCCGATGTTCTTACTGTTCACTGCCGAAGATCCCCCGTCTTCTCCCCCGACTTTGATTTTTTTTGTCCTTCGTACCCCTGTCAATCGTGTATTCCAGAAGCAGCCAAGATGCGCATTGGTAACGCTGTGACAGGGTTCTTGATCTCAATTGCCGGCGCCAACGCTGTGGCGCACACCCCCATCGTTTCCCATGCTGAGGCAGCCTATCACCGCAATTATCTGTACGTCGGGGGCCAGTATACCGAGGACAACTCAGGCGGTCATGTCTTCACGGATCAGATGTACGTGGAGAAACTCACTCCCACGCAAGGTGTAACCCAGGAGCACCCGATTGTGTTTATTCATGGTCAAGGGCAAACCGGCACGGTATGCTTCAAATTTCCCGAACTTGGAAAGGGGGAAAGGCTCCTTGGCTAACTCCGGTGATACAGAACTGGCTGAACAAGCCCGACGGTGGTAGCGGCTGGGCCTCCTACTTCCTCTCTCAGGGTTACGAATGCTACCTGATCGATCAGACCTTCCGTGGTCGTAGCCCTTGGTTCCCAAGCAATGGCACCCTGAAAACCTACAGCGCTGAGATCATACAGCAGCGATTCACAGCCGCGAAACATTATATGCTCTGGCCCCAGGCCGTTCTGCATACTCAGTGGAACGGGACTGGCATGATGGGCGATCCAGTTTTCGACACTTTCTACGCCTCAAATGTAGAGTTTTTTGGATCCGAAATCGGTCAGCAGTATACCATGCAACAGGCTGGTGCGGCATTGCTAGACCTCATCGGCCGCCCGGTGGTTCTACTCTCCCACTCGCAGGGCGGTCTCATGCCATGGGTCATCACCGATGTGCGTCCGAACCTGGTCCACGCCATCGTGTCTCTGGAGCCTTCTGGCCCTCCCTTCCAGCAGGCGATCTTTAGTAACACGTCCGCTCGTCCGTACGGGCTCACGGACATTCCCCTTACTTTTGAGCCCGCCGTGTCGGACCCCAAGAAAGACCTCGTCCAGCGGGTTATCCCCAGCAACTCCACGGCACGGTCCCCTTGTGTTATTCAAGCCGATCACCCGGCGCCCCGCAAGCTGGTCAACCTGCAGAAGGTACCTACTATTATCTTGACCACTGAGTCTTCTTACCATGCTCCTTATGACTGGTGCACTGTCAAGTTCTTACGCCAGGCTGGCGTGTCCACGGAACATCTACAGTTGGGTGAGATTGGCATCCACGGTAATGGTCACATGGTGTTCATGGAGAAGAATAGTGACCAAGTTGCTGAGGTCATCCAAAAGTGGATTGAGCGTCAGTAACTGATCTCTTGAGAAGGATCGATGTGGCTAGCCTTGGCCCTATTGAATGGACCCCGATGGGACCAGTGAACATAATACACACTCGTATCTAATCATGTATTCTAATCCCCTGCTTCATGAATATACTCGAATCTGACAGGATCAGACCATGCCCAGTCTAGGGTATGCCTCACAGAGCATGACTTCCAACTAATCCTCAGACTCCTATCATCTTCCGTGGCCATTCCAAAGCCTGCTCCCATATTGTATCTTCTCCCTTAATCTCCGCCAACAATTCAATTACCAAATCCCTACCACAACCCTTGGCCCACCAGAACTGGCCCTCCAGCTCATTCAACAACACCCCCCAATGCATCAGAATTAACAGCGGAACCGGCTGACGCATCCGCAGCCCATCAATAAATTCTTTCTTCACATAGACCAGCCACGCGAGGATAGTTACTGGGTGAGACGAGCAAGCAGACTTAGCAAAGCAAGATTGTAACAGGTCAATTGCCTTGCGGTTAGCACTACCCTGTTCGGCATCAGCGATGCGGGAGTTCAACTGGCCTAGTTTCTCTATTATAGCAGTCTTGTCGGAGTCTAAGTCTCCGGTCTCCACCAGCCAAAAGTCATATTTAGAAAACATACTGGCTTTAAGCCACGGTCGACTGATCCGGGAGATCTTCGTCGAGCCTTGCAGGAGCTCGAACACAGTGATCATGTTCTCGATCATGCTAAAGCATTCGCCTCTATGCTGAGCGTTGAGGCGTGGTAAGGCAAGGCCACTGACAGTTATTATGGCGGACTGGGCGAAGACGGCGTCGCAGTTTAGCGGCGTGAGGGCATCAAGTGCCTGTCGGAATGGGGAGAATGACATATTATGATATTGCAGCGCCGTGTCAAGATATGACAACACGCGAGCGGGCTCTGTGGCTGTGGCTGCCACGTGCAGAGATGCTAGTGCGAGGATGCCATAGAGTAGAAAAGTATGCTGAGATGCTTGTTGGGGGATGAGAATCTTCCAGTCGTCCATGTCAGACTGGTCTCCACATAGACACTGGAAGGTCTCGGTCGAGAACTTGTGCATGAGTTCAAGATCACGGATGGAAAAGTTTGGCTCTGCAGGTCTTACAGAACTGATCGATTGCTTGTCATGGTTTTTGGGCGGCAATCTTTCGGCTTCTGGTGTGTCTAGAGGGCGGCTGGTCACTGCACGCGCTGTGTGACCCGGAGCTGGGACTGTAGGTATCTTCAAATAGGTACAAACAAGCTCCCGAGAGGTGCAATTAGAGCATCTCGGATGTTTCTCGTCGCACTAGTTCGAACACGTTAGGGTATGTATACAAGGCCGGTAGGCTCGCTGGTGAGCTTGGGCGCCATGTTCAATACTCTAAGTATCAAGAGTCACCAGTGCATTGCCAGGATATAGGTATCTCGTACCTTTACTCTCCTTTCCTTGCATTGATCACAACCATTTCGTGATTTCTTATGCGACCGTCGAGGTGGCATCTTGAGGACCATGTACAGATCTCACCAGCACCAGAAGTGTTTCCATATAGAAGCTCGGGAAAGATAGATCGCACTGGGTGGACCGAGTATCTCTCCTACAGTCACGCGGTTTTTAAACTATGGGGTGTGATGACGCAGTCCACTGCTATCGATTCTCGTTCTTTGTCGAGAAACTGACGTGAGCGTGGTTGATGGTTAGACTGTAGCCATAAATGGACAAAGATAATGGGGGCGACACCAGGACGAATACGAGAACGAGAACGAGAGCGATAACGACAAGGGACCTGCAGAAAACAATGCAACGCCACGAGTATCCCCCTCCCCTGCTCCCTATATACCATCCTCTCTTCAATTTTCCTTGCACTATCGCTCTAGATAAAGGCCTACTTGACATCATTTGCGCAAGACAACCCCATCTGCTCCGTACGGCGTTTCACAGCTTCGGGCAAAATTGCATCTCGGCTGCTGTCGGAGAATACAGGCAACTCTGAGATCCAGTCTCTACTTACTGGCACTATTTGTTGCTGCAAATCTTTAGTCTCTCAATTGTGGGAGCAAAGAAAACCAAAATTGCAAGCCTCATATAAAGAGCGAGCAGGAGCATACTTCTCTTTCAATGACACTGGGACCCCAGTAGCAGACCGAACGTGTTCATCAAACAAACATAATGGCCCCGACGAAAGAAACTGCCACAAGGACTGCAAGCCAGCATCAATCCACAACAGATGTTCCTGATCGCAGCCTCCTTCAAATATCTATTATCATGTCGTGCCTTTGTGCCGGGACATTCGTGGCTGCATTAGATGCCACGATCGTTACCACCTCTCTGCCTTCTATTGCTGGTCATTTCCACTCAGCTTCAGGGTACACTTGGATTGGTAGTGCCTACATACTGGCTAACACAGCCTCCGTACCCTCGTGGGGGAAACTGTCTGACATATGGGGGAGAAAACCACTCCTGCTTTGTGGAAATGCAATCTTCTTTGCAGGAAGTTTGATCTGCTCTGTAGCCAATACGATGGCACTGTTTCTCTTTGGCCGCGTTATGCAAGGCCTGGGCGCGGCAGCGCTGATGACATTGGTCAATATCTGTGTTGGTGACCTCTTCTCTCTCAGGGATAGAGGCCTGTATTTTGGTCTTCTGTCCGTTGACTGGGCTTTAGCTAGTGGGATTGGCCCTATATTAGGCGGCGTACTATCGGAGAAGGCAACGTAAGTCCTACCGCTTGAAGGGCTTGACTGAGTTCCTAACGCACTAATCAACGGACACATAACAGCTGGCGGTGGTGCTTCTGGATCAATTGTAAGAAGAGAGAAAAAGGCCTCTGATTACTTATCAACAATATCATCATGTCTGGCAGGCCGCTAATTGATCAATGCTGCTACTTTAGTACCCATCACCGGCCTTGCATTCCTGTTACTATGGTTAGCCCTCAAGCTCGACAACCCACATACACCGATCTGGGACGGTCTCAAGGCCGTCGACTGGGTCGGCTCGCTATTCGTAATCGGCAGCAGCATCATGCTGCTCCTCGCGCTAGACTTCGGCGGCGTCACACACCCCTGGGACTCCGCGACGGTCATCTGCCTCATTATCTTCAGTATTATAGTGCTGAGTCTATTCGTCCTGAACGAGTGGAAACTCGCCAAATACCCAGTGATACCACTAATTCTCTTCCAGCACCGATCCGGCATCGCCGCCTTCCTCGTCTGCTTCTGCCACGGGTTCATCTTCATGGGCGAGGCATACTACCTACCACTGTACTTTCAAGCCGTCCTCGGTGCCAACCCAATCATGTCCGGCGTCTACCTCTTAGCCTTCGTCATCGCCTGCACGATCTCGGGGGCCTTCACAGGACTCTTCATCCAAAAAACAGGCCAATATACCCCCCCGATGTGGCTCGGCCTTGGCCTGTTAACCCTTGGGGTGG
The DNA here is from genome assembly GCA_009193595.1 of Aspergillus bertholletiae. Lineage (NCBI taxonomy): Eukaryota > Fungi > Ascomycota > Eurotiomycetes > Eurotiales > Aspergillaceae > Aspergillus > Aspergillus bertholletiae. The sequence goes on from ML736262.1 coordinate 130,337, forward strand.
GACTCCTCATCAACCTAGAAGCAACAGCTAACTGGGGCAAGATCGTCGGATTCCAGATCATCTCAGGTACCGGGATCGGCATGAACTTCGAAGGCCCACTGCTCGCGCTGCAGGCGATCGTCGGCGCGAAGAATACCGCAACAGCAACTGCCACGATCGGGTTCGTGCGGACCATGTCAACGGCGATCTCGGTGGTTATCGGGGGGGTCGTGTTCCAGAACCAGATGGTGAAGGAAGGTCCCCAGCTCGTGCGATCACTCGGTGCCGGTCTGGCTAGTCAATTTGGAGGCGCGAATGTCACGGCCAATATCCAGCTGATTGGTACGCTTCCGGCGGATCAGAGCTCTGTGGTCCGGCAGGCGGTGTTTTGTTCGTTGCGGACTATGTGGATTATGGTTTGTGGCTTTTCTTTTCTTTTTTTTTCCTTCTCTCTCACCGAGGTGGACGGAGCTTGCTGACTGCGTCGTTAGTATGTTGCGTTCGCGGGGGTGAGTCTTGTTGCTGGGTTCTTTGTCGGCGCTCATCATCTCTCAGAGGAGCATGAGGTGGCTGTTTTGGGGTTGCATAGTGGTGACCCAGGCGAGGGTGCATCTAATGAGACTCCAGCTGCTCAGGCTATAGAGATGCAGTGATCCTAGCTGTTACTTGGTTATGCAGCGAAGCAACTATTACATGGGCGATATAACATCAAAAGACCGATACAACCGCCGCATAGATTCCAAATCCCACATCAAGGATGAATGCGAAGGTATAGCTATACAAGTAAACACTACAGCCACTAATACTCCACAGCCAACAAAAAAATCAAAACCACCACCCTCACACCAACTCAACAAACTTGCCAACCCCAGAAAATGAGACATAAATCCGCAATCCCTAAAAAAAAAGAAAAGAAAAACCCACAAATGCCCCATATCCCGCAGCCCACAAAAAAAAGCCGAAATCCACAACCCCAAACCAACTTCCCC